>CM044955.1:12344008-12504233 GCA_024516035.1 Bactericera cockerelli | reverse complement strand
TCTGAGACATTTTTCGCTATCTCTTACCGTTTTGGCTAAACAACTCCGGACAAACAAACAAACATAGGTAGGTAGGTAGTCCTTTTTTCTGTTATATATATAGAGATACATCAACATCACCTAAGCTAACGAGTATCTTCTGCGGCAATGATTTTAAAAATAAACAAATAAATAAAATATCACAAATAATTAAAATTCTCTTACCTGTCCTTGAAACTTGTCATAAGTCATAACTTTCTTATTCACCATATAATAGATTTTGTCAAATCCGTGCAAAATAATAATTTTCATAGAAATATTAAACCCCAAAATAAAACCCAGGTTGTTATTTCGCTTGAACATGGCAGGCACTAATATTATGCGGATAAAAATAAATTTTCAGGATAAAAAAAATAAATATACAAATAACCATCTAATTGTATTTTAAATCTGCAACACGTCCCTCCTATGTATAAAAAAAGAAAATTAATTGAAAGTCTTTCATTTTTTAATTATTATTATATTTTTTATTTAAAAAAAGGAACAGAACATTGTCATCATCTATCTAATTTTCAATGTGTGAAAGCGCTGCTCTATCATCAAATCCATACGAGGTCAGCTTGTATCTTGTGCCTCGTATTCGGAAAGATACTGCTCTTATGATTGCAATCTGTGTTCTGACTTTCGCCCAGTTTAAAATGTCCATATGGCTTCTTCCATTTTTCAGATAAAACTAATGCAATTCTTTTTATGAAATTTTCGAAAGTCTTTCATTGGTTCAGAGATTTGTTCGTTACGCGGAAAAAATAACAGACCAGCAGACAGACTTTCTTTGAGAAATCTGTGACACGTTACTGAATCTTTAGTTCTCTGAGCTATGAGAACCGAAGATTCAGTACCGTGAAGATATAGTACCAAATATTTTCTTTTATGTGATAATGTACGGTACATGGTAAAATTCCTCTCGTAAAGTTTCAACACAGAACTTTCGATAGTCTGTAAATATACTCTTGCGAGTATATCTACAGATATCGAACGAGTATATCTACAGACTATCCCTCGGATTCGGATAAGTGTCGAAACGCTGCTTTCTTCTGTTCATATAATGTAGTTCCAAAAACAGACCATTGGTCTACTCTACGTTTATCATTCCTCAAGCCGAAAAGATTATATGTTGATTTCTTATTTATGTTTTTTATGATTTCTTAATAGGTCGATAGTATTAATAAAAAAATAAGTGGAAGTTAAACACCAGGCGAGGTTAATGCTCAAATCATTTTCTACCATCTAACCCTCAAAGTTTTTATTATGTGGTCTCATACTCAAATAAATTATGAAAAATTCATGCATAGGTTAAAATTCAAACTAACGGATCCCTACGCTACCAGGGTTACTAGACCAGAATATTAATAATAAATACCTGATGGTAGTGTTGAACAACCCTCTCCCGCTTACAACACCACGTATGTAAGGTTTCAGTTCCATCTTGAATCAGATCCTTCCTTGTCTGTCCTTTAAAGCATCCTATGATTTAGCTCCAATGATTGTTTTTCTTTGGTGTAACGATAATTTAGTAATGAATAAAGTACAAGGAATTTGGTTTTTTTTTTACATTTTGTACATGCAAATTTTCATAAACTATTCCTTGGCTAAAAGGAAGAGTCTAATTAAATATTTTTTAAAATTGAATGTGTAGATAATATTTTGAATGCAAATAGATAATGTTTAGCAATATCATTAAATGTTTGTTCAATGTTAGTAATGGCCATTGCTACGGAATACCCACCATTGGTGGTCAAGTTTTCCACATTAATTTGAGTTTGTGACCACATAATAATAAGACTCTGAGGGTTAGGTCGTAGAAAATGCTTTGAGCATTAACCTCGCCTAGTGGTTACATTCCACTAAAGAGTGTTATTATAAGTTGTCTAGGCGCTAGTGTAATGATCTAGGAGTAGTAGGGATCCGTTGGTTCTGATCTCGAGTTGCTTCTATAGAAAATGTACTTATTAGTAATTATTTATTTCTTTGTCATCGCAATTATAGTAGTACCTTATTCCATAAACTGGAAATGACTCTGTGATATCAACTCTCCAAAGTGCCAACTCCACAATCTGACGACCATCAAACTCATTCGTCTTACTCGTATATTATATTATTATAGTAATCTTTATTAGGTAGAACAAAAAATATATACACTAAAATACAATGAAATTATAAAGAAAAACAAAAAGATTAAGCAAAGATACAAGAACAAAAAAAAGAGAATGAAGTTATTGTCCTACCTAAAGGGCGGGGTAATTGCCTGTGGCATCCTCTTCCACCCAACCTTTGACTCATTCGTCTTATCTCACGCCGCGCCGCTACAGCAAGATCTCATCGGGGTTATTGCCATCCGCCCTTCAGTTAGGACATATGTACATATATATATTTTTTTTTTTTTGTTTATATTATTAATACTGTGAATTTTATATTTAATTTTACCATTGTTTGTCTGTATATACATATGTTCTGCTAATAAAGAGTTTCTAAATAAATAAATAAATGTTCTGATTTCAATTAGTCTCACTTAGTCTTACAAGTGTTTGCTCTAAAGTCATGGAACGTGTCATCAAATCAACAATGTCTCCCTTCATCATGGACAATAATGTGATCCCTGTTCATCAACATGGTTTTGTTCCTGGCCGTTCCACCTTTACCAACCTTTTGTACTGTACTGATGCCTGGACAAGGAGTCTTGATAGTAATATTCCTGTTGATGTCATATACTTGGACTTTGCAAAGGCCTTTGATAATGTTCCAACCAATAGACTACTTACCAAACTACAACACCATGGAATCAAAGGAAATTTGTTAAACTGGATTCAATCTTTTCTTAACCCTAGCACTCCCAAGGGGGGGGCACAAAGTACCCACACCTAGAAAAAATGCTCGTAACTTTGATAATACAATACCAATTTGGCTGAAATTTCATGTAATTGTCAGAAATATTGTTTTTCATATTCTAGTGTAGTTTTTTTTTCAAACGACAACGTGATTTTTTTTCAATGTTTGTCAGAATTGTCCGACCAAATCGCTCCGGCCGGGATTCGAACCCGCAATTCCGCTCCGGCCGGGATTCGAACCCGCAACCTACGAGTCAGTAGTCAAGCATGCTAACCACTAGACCACGGAGGTCGGCTCAAACAATTTACTTACTACAGAGAAATTTACTCAAAGTTTAGAAATAAGTAAATAAGAAGTGTAAAAACCTGATTTCATTTGTTCAGAATTGATAAATTAGGAAAAGCCGTTAAATTGGCCTCAAATTAAGAAATTAGTAAAAGAGAAGTGTAAAAACCTGATTTTATTTTTTCATTATTCATAAATAAAGAGAAACAATTGAAACTTTTAAATAAATCAAGATTTTTATTTATTTTTCTATGTGGGTACTTTGTGCCCCCCCCTTGGGAGTATCTGTTACCTAACAAAGCTTGGGAGTGCTAGGGTTAACAATAGAAAGTTTGTTGTTAAAGTTGGTGACTCCTTATCAACTGAACATCCTATTACCAGTGGTGTAGGTCAAGGTACAGTTCTTGCTGCTTTATTATTCATCATATACATTGCTGACCTGCCCCAAAACATCTCTAGCCATTATGCCCAGTTTGCAGACGATTCCAAAAATTTTGGTTCCGCTATAGAAAACTATGTTCATCTCTGTAATGACATTTGGGCTATCGAATGTTGGAGTGTTCAATGGCTTATACCTCTCAACAAGTCCAAGTGTACAGTACTTCATTTAGGAAAAAACAATCCACATCAGCAATACTCTTTTCAATCTGGTGAACCTCTTAAAGCTGTTCTGCATCAAAAAGATCTGGGCACTATTGTTGATTCCAACCTATCCTGGGATGAACACATAGTAACTATCATCAAGAAATGTAATAGTAAAATCTATCTATATAAGAGAGTTTTTGAAAACAAATCACCCTATTTTATTCTCACTTTGTATCGCTCTTATATTAGACCTGTACTTGACTATAATGCCTCTATTTGGAATCCTCATTTACAAAAACACATTATTGCCTTAGAAAGAGTTCAAAAATCCTTCACCAAACTTCCAAAATCTCTTAAAAATAAATCATATGAGGACAGATTAAAATGCTTACATTTAACTACTTTAGAAAAAAGAAGAGAAAGAGGTGACTTGATTTTCATGTTTATTGTTTTAAAAGATCTGATAAATTTTGACCTAAAATACATGTTTAATTTTAATAATAGGGAATCTAGAAGAGGCCATTCAATGCTTCTTAAGAAAGAAACTTTTAAGAAGGATTTGAGAAAATTCTTCTTCTCAAATAGACAATTTGAGTTGTGGAACTCACTTCCTGATTTTGCCATTTCATCAACATCAGTTGAATCTTTCAAAATCAATCTAGATAAAATAGCATAGTGACTTGTCTTGTCAGTATGAAAGGTATTACCTATCACTCAATATTTGAATACAATAATAAATAAAGGACCCACCAACCTAATACCTATCTACAGTATGTATATGTTATTTTGCAATGGTGTTTCACATATTACTATGAGTTGTGGTTTTTGGACCGACTGCACCCGGCTTTGGGGGCTGCTGGGTGCCGGGTTGGGACGGCTGTTTAGGACTGGTTGGTCCTCATCAGCTAACAGTCCCCGGCGACTGTCCTGGCCTGGCCCCTGAGTGATTCTCAGAGTTGGTGGGGTTGGCTTGGAATCCATATCTCATGTTAATAATTAATAATAATTAATGCTAATTAATAATAATGTTGGTGTATGGTGGTACCTTGAGTACCTAAATTTTATAATTATGTTTTCTTTTTTATTTTGTTTCCTTTATCTTATCTTATTTTGTTTTACCATTTGTGTTCATTTTTATATTTTTAGTGTCAAACATTAAAGCAGGATTGACTTGTTCCTGGCTGGGTTTTTCCTCAAGTAAAGACCGGGTTCTGGGTAAATATTGCGTCCCTTAGAACTAGTTTCATGGTCAATTCAAAACTCGAAACTTGAAACCCAACTTAAGGGCTTTGTTTAGAGTGGCCCAGCTGGGGTTGGAGCTGGTCCTGTTTTGAAGTTGACCCTTACTTTGTTCCTATTATTATTTTTGTTTGACTATTTTTTCTATTTGATTTTTAATTATTTGCCTGAGTTGGAACTTTTTCTGGGTGAAATAGTAGTATACTCCACCCTTGTAAGAAATAAATAAATAAATAAATAAATAAATTACAGGGTGACGCTCTGGACAAGTTTGCCAAGAAGACTGTCAAAGTTCTCGTAGTAGGGAATCCGGCCAACACCAATGCTCTCATCTGTTCCAAGTACGCACCCAGTATTCCCAAGGAGAACTTCTCAGCAATGACTAGACTTGATCAAAACAGGTGAGATCGCATGCTGAATTGTGAAGTCCCGGGTTCCAATCGTTTTTTCTTAGTCTGGCTGGGAGACATTAAACAGGGAGAAGACCAGTGTCTCGCTAGAGGACTATAAACAGAGAACTGACTAGCCAAGTAGCCAACCCTTACAAGCCAGGCAAGCTTGTAGTTTCCTAAGGGTTTAATGGCTTATAAAGAAAAGTCCAAGTCCTTATAATGGTTGATCGCACCTAGAAATATGTTGTTTAGGACGAGCCAACTTTGAAATAAAGTTGGCTGGAGACCATCAGTCAGTCACCCGTCCAGCTGTAGCCAAGCTGACTACAACAACAACAACAATATTTTTTTCTGATAGAGATCTATCATGCTTCATCTAATACTAACCTGTTATTCTCTTCTAATTTACTCTACGGTTGATTTTGATGATTAAATAGATGCTCAACTGTAATCAGGAGCAGGAGCAACGTCTATGCCACGTTGAATACACCAGGCTGGGTGAGGTCAATCTGAGTAGCTGGTTTGTGAGTTTCCAGCGAATGGAGGATAAAACCACCGTCGTGATATGATCATGCAGTTGAAAGCGACATTAAAAAACAAACAATGAGGGTATTATACCCACCTTCAAAAGATAAAAAATCTTGTGCTGAAGGTGGGATACATTTTTTTGTGAAGTTCGAATCCTTTTTTCTTTTTAAAATCTTATAGTTACCTAAAGAGGCCAGCCTCCGTGGCGGAATGGTTGTGACTACTGCCCGTAGTCCAGAGTTCCCGAGTTCAACTCACGGTTGGGGCAGACTTTTCGACGAAAATTCTGTTCCATCCAAACACGTGAGGCTAGAGCATTTTCGGCCCTGCCCAGGCTGGGTGAGTTTAATGTGGGTAACTGTTACGATTCCCAGCGAATGGAGGGTAAAACCCCCGTCCTGACTATCTCAGTCAGGACGTTAAAACCAAATAGAATCAACTGGTCACAATAGATCTAATTAGGTCGCAGTGATAATTGTAAGGGTTTCACTGAAAACCCTGCAACCAGGTCAGATGGCAGAGATTGCCTCAGGCAATAATCACGCCCTTTGTCAATATTATTCTTGTCAATAAAGAGTTAAAAAAAATAACAAATAAATAATAACCCTTATTCCTCACAAATGTCCTCCCCCATCAGAGCTCAAGCGCACATCGCGGCGAAACTCGGCATCCCGGTGAGCCAGGTGAGGAATCTGATCATCTGGGGCAACCACTCCAAGACCCAGTTCCCGGACGTGCGGAACGCCACCGTCACCCTGCCCAACGGAGCCACCCTGAGTGTGCACGAGGCTATCAAGAACGACGAGTACCTGAAGAACACGTTTGTCGAGGTGAGAGCCATGAACCGACCTCAGTAGCTTGATCGATAAGGCGGCGGACTTGTAATAATAATATAATAATAATAATATCGCCTTATTTATACTGCCCGATTAGGACTATTAAAGTCCCATTATTCCAGCAGTAAGCCCAAGACACCAAGACATATTATTATGTGGTAAAAATCCCGAATGTGAGGATAACTTGTCATGTCCCGGCTGGGTTTCGAACCCACGACCTCTGGAGTCTCTGAATTCGCAGAGTGCCGCCTTTACCACTGAGCTACCGGGACAGACTCCTGGAGGTCGGTGGTTCAAGTCCGGGTGTCAGTGAAAATTGAGTAAAGCGAGTTTGAGTAGTTGTGACATCACGAAAGTGATCAACACAAATATGATAACTTTTAACTTTTAAGGGTGAGAGCCATGCTTGCCCCGGTAGCTCAGTGGTAATTTTTCCCTTGGCTGGGGTCCTATTTGGATTTTTTTTTTTTTTTAATCCTCTCTTAGTACCTTAATACCATAGAGAGACTATAAGAGTAGGTTTCCTACGCCCTACGCCATATTTGAAGTCATTTGGCCCAGCCGTATCGGAGCTGTGTTGATTATGAGTCATGGAACGTGAATACAATGTTATTGTATTAATCGACGTTATCTTAGTATTTCAGATAACATCTGATTGTCTTTTAATGAAATACATAAATAAATAAAACTACATTTAGTCCCAATCTGTCTGTCCCGGTAGATCAGTGGTCAAGGCTTTGGGTGGAAGAGATTGCCACAGGCAATAACCCCGCCCTTTAGGTAGGACATTATTGTTATTTTCTTTTTGTTTTACTTATTTATTTTGTCATTTGTTTGTTTTTTTTTTCCTTTCTTTTCTTAATTTTATACTGTTGTCTGTTTGTCCTCCTAAAAAAGCTTAAAAAAAAAAAAAAAAAAAAAAAAAGGCGGTGGTCTTAGTATTTCAGATAACATCTGATTGTCTTTTAATGAAATTCATTAAATAAAATAGATTTCGTCCCAATCTGTCTGTCCCGGTAGCTCAATGGTCAAGGCGTCGAAGCCAGAGGTCGCGGGTTCGAAACCCAGCCGGGACATAACAAGTTATGCTCCCATTTGGGATTTTTACCACATAATAATATGTCTGGGCTTACTGCTGGAATAATGGGACTTTGCTAGTCCTTATCGGGCAGTATAAAAAAGGCGTTATTATTATTAAGCCTAGTCTAAGCCCGGTATACAGTGACTCAACACTGCCCACAGCCATGGATATTCATAACATATATTCCTCAAATCTGGACTTTGCAGACCCACCTAGTGTTTTTAAAGAGAACACAAAATTTTTAATTTGTGAAATCAAATCATAGTTTATAATTTATAATAAACTAGCAGTTAACCCGTGCTTCGCCACAATCTAAAAGTGCACTTTTAGGGCTCTATCTATGGAACGGTTTGGACTTGTGCAAAATCGCACGTATTCAGTATGCAAGCAATGTTGTGTCAAAATTTCAGCTCGCTAGGTATTACGGTTTGGGCTGTAGAGCGATGATTAGTCAGTCAGTCAGTGACTTTGACATTTATACAGGGTGTCCCGTATACAGATGCAAATATTTTGAGGGTAGGTTCAGCCCACCGTGGACTATCATATGAGCGAAACTTGCAGTGGGGCATTTTGCTTCGTTAAAGAGTTATGGCCAAATCCCTGTTTTTCCCACAGGTCTAGAGGTCTCTTAGATCGATGCACGTTTTTAAAGAAATGGTAGCCAGTAAGTAATTTTTGACTTCATGTATGGATAGTCAGGCATATTTCCCTTGAAATGCAGTTGGTTGCATAAAAAAATATTGAAAGACCAGAGAGATATTTAATCATAAGTTCAATACTTTTCTAAAATTTGATTTTTCCCTGTTTTCCCTTTCGTGAATTTAGAGTACTTCTACAATTGCAATTCTGCGTATCACTAGTTAAAAAAATACCCTATTATGTTTAGTTTTATAAAAAAGAAAGCTCATTTATATTACTTTAAAGATCATGGAACGCAGTACACACAAAGCTCAAAAAAACACTTCTGAATCATGTTGGAAAATTCAAAGTTGGCTGAATTTTAACAGAATTGGCGCGTAATTTGAGGTATAAATACACTGCTCTGGGATGTTTAACAGAGGGAAATTGATCATTCACAGTGGTCGGTCGGTGTGAACTTTTATGTGAATGGGTTTACGGAATCACAGGGTTATCATGAGGAAAAATGAGAGAGGCTGCAACGAAAGCAGCAACCAGTGGTGTAATTATGGAAAAAGAATACACATGGAGAAAGACTCTGCGCTACCAACAAAAATTATGATTTTATTTTTAGAAGTAAAATTAAAAATATCATTTTTGTGTTTATCACAATCATGATATCAAAAATATAACAAATAGTGCCGAAAATTAAACTTGGGTAAAACTCGAACATGCAACCTTAAGGTTACTATTATTATTAATACTTTATTTTTATTTTATAAACAATTGGACCAAGCTTTATTTACATTTTTTTTACAATGAACATGGTAACAATTTGTGAAATAAATATAAACAAAGACTGATCAAGGGTGGTGATACAGTGATACATGTTTGTAGTTTATTGAAAAACTACAAACATGATACATTCTGCAACACAGGACATGAAATGAAAAGATTGAAAAGAACCCAAAAAAATATGTAGCGAACCAAGGGCGAGGTTTAAAGCTTGTGGCTTTCTCTTCCACCGAACAAATTGATCGCCTTGTTATTTTAGCTATTAGATTTGATTGATATAGTTGGTTAATAGAACTAATTGTACTCAGAAAATTTTCATTTATAACTTGCAGTTGGCACAAAAATAGTCACACAGACCGCTTCAGGCATCGAGTGTTCTTCAAAATGCAATAGCGCCTAGATTCAAAATTTGAAAGATGTGTTTCTCTCCTTCTGGTGCCGTTTGATAAGGCGTATCTCATTCGTTCCTTCACGCGTCTGAAAGAACTTTGTATTTATTGAAACAAAATAGCAAAGGGTATTTTTTTACCTAGTGATACGCAGAATTGCAATTGTAGAAGTACTCTAAATTCACGAAAGGGAAAACAGGGAAAAATCAAATTTTAAAAAAGTATTGAACTTATGATTAAATATCTCTCTGGTCTTTCAATATTTTTTTATGCAACCAACTGCATTTCAAGGGAAATATGCATGACTATCCATACATGAAGTCAAAAATTACTTACTGGCTACCATTTCTTTAAAAACGTGCATCGATCTAAGTGACCTTTAGACCTGTGGGAAAAACAGGGATTTGGCCATAACTCTTTAACGAAGCAAAATGCCCCACTGCAAGTTTCGCTCATATGATAGTCCACGGTGGGCTGAACCTACCCTCAAAATATTTGCATCTGTATACGGGACACCCTGTATATTAAGATAATAGATAAGATAGGTTTAGACATTTTTCTTAGTAATTGCTCTCGTTTGCAGGGCGTTAAGTAAAATTAAAAAAAAAAAAATAATTAAATGGACATTGTTTACATTCGCCCCTCAGACCATCCAGACGCGCGGCGCCGCCGTGATCGCCGCCCGCAAGATGTCCTCCGCCATGTCGGCGGCCAAGGCGGCGGGCGACCACATGAAGTCCGTGTGGCAGGGCACCCCCCCGGGGGAGTGGGTCTCCATGGGGGTGCTGAGCGACGGCTCGTACGGGGTGCCCCACGACCTCGTGTTCTCCTTCCCCGTGCAGATCAAGGACAAGAAGTGGACCATTGTGCAGGTGGGTTGAGTGTGGAATGATGTGTGTGATTTTTTTTTTACAACCCATACAGACATTATAATAGTCTGACTGGGGGACGTTAAACAGGGAGAAGACCAGTGTCTCGCTAGAGGACTATAAACAGAGAACTGACTAGCCAACCCTTACAAGCCAGGCTAGCTTGCAGTTTCCTAAGGGTTTAATGTCTTATAAAGAAAAGTCCAAGTCCTCATGATGGTTGATCGCACATAAAAATATGTGGTTCAGGACGAGCCAACTTTGACATTGTAGCCAAGCTGGCTACAACAACAACAACATTATAATAATAATAAAACTCTTTAGTGGAAGGTAACCACCAGGTGAGGTTAATGCTTAAAGCATTTCTACCACCTAACCCTCAGAGTCTTATTATAATGTGGTCACACACACAAATTGATGAGGAAAAATTCATGCACTGGGTGGGATTCGAACCAACGGATCCCTACGCTACCTGGATTACCAGACTAGCGCGTTAACCACTTGACTACCAGTGCATTGTTTTCTGTGAAATGTTTACACCACCAAACCTGGATATAAGAGAACTCAGGGGATTGAGATTTTTCTCTCTTATAAACAGTTTTCTTTTTTAAAGAGGGTATTTCAGTATCAGTATAAACAGAAAAGTGAGAAATTGTATAAGCTGTACATGAGTAACAGAACATACCTGGACAGCTGTTTCGAGCTTATTTGCTCTCATCAGCATTTTCCCATATAGAGAGTTAAATTGGACCTTTACATTGCTATCTAATATTGAGGTTTCTCTTATTTCCAGGTTCGACTGTATTTGTTTTTTTTTTTTAATAAATGTGAGCATGAAAGCGGAATTCATAAGCAATTTGTTTTAAAAAAAGGAAAAAAAAAAAAAAAAATGAAATTGTTTCAGTATTACTTTGGGGTTGTAATCTTTAGAGCCATCCCAGCAGCTGAAAAAGTCTGTCAGAAAGTCAAGTCAGGCAGTCATTAAAAATAATTTATAATAATAATGGTTCGAAAAAAACCTTGTGAATAGTCCAAATAAGTTGGCTTCAAAAATAGATTGTACACAACTTGTGACTTATGAATTCCCTCATCTGTATTATCTGTTTGTATTTTATGTTGCGGTTTTGGAGGTATACTTTCTGTCACTATTTCTGTTTAGGAAGAGTTTTACTACCGGCTTTAAACACCTTTTTTTCATTAGACAAATTAAAAAAGATTAGAAATCAGCGGACAAATGTCGTTTTCCTAAAGATAGTATGAAATATTAAAATCACAGTATCCAGTATTCTAGGACAGCGGTTCCCAACCGCGGGAAGCTCGCTACTGGGCCGCGGATGCTGGCCGAAACTCAAGAAATAATATTGAAATAGTGAAAAATAGGTAAATTAGGGCCCCAAAATTGTTTTTAAAATATTCTTGGCCCCCAAGCTAAAAAGGTTGGGAACGCTGTTCTAGGATACTGTGATTTATTTTTATTTATTTATTTACCCTTTATTAATAGGACATATTATATTCAACACAAATAATTACAAATTAAAATACAATATAATAAAAGAAAAAAATAAAGAAAGAATAAATATATACATAGTATATGTCCTAACTAAAGGGTGGGGTTATTGCCTTTGGCAATCTCTTCCACCCAACCCTCCACAATATCTTCTTGTCAAATGTAAGTGTACTTGAACAAGAGACCGTCGTAGAGAATAAGCTTTCTCAAGTCAAAAACGTTTGAATCGGTTCCTGATCGTGTCCTCATCCCTCGTCATGCACTGTCTTGGTGTTTCTAGGGACTGAAGATCGACGATTTCGCGCAGAAGAAGTTGGACCTCACTGCGCAGGAACTGCTGGAGGAGAAACAGGAGGCTCTGTCCGTGTGCTCGGACTGACTTGTGTCCAGCCCAACCCCACACCACAGCACAGGAGCACTGGAGAAGAGCAAATTGTGAAAGTCTTGTCATCATCGTCGCCGTTTCATCCGATCCTTAGAATCGCGAATCCCCCCGGTTTAGACTGGAAAATTTCTTAGAATCGCGTTTTAGACTAGAAAATTTCTTGCTAGTTTCTTTAGAACTAAAAAAAATGTTTGCTATCTATAGTAGGTATACTAGGAAGCATATTGTTTGATGCTAGAAAATTTACTGCGAATTCGTTTAGACTACCGACAAGAAAACTTACTCAAAGAATACGTACGTACTCCTAGTTTGTTAAGACTAGAATGCTTGTTGTTTTCTTCATCTCAGAAACTAAATGTTAATTTTTCCAGACGAGAAAACTTACCGCTCGTTTGTTTGGAATAGAAAACTTGCTGTTATTTGGGAGTGAGAACCTCCTATACATATTATTTGTTTAGATGTTTAGACTGAAAATTTGAAGGAGATTTTGGAATATTATAAAACAAGACCAGCACTTACCATATAATTATTATCTACAAGGAAACCGTTTGAAACAAATGGAATTTGATCAGAATGGTCCATTCATTTGGCTACCTGTTGTGATACTATGTTTTCGATTAAATTACCGTGTGTCTTTTCAAAAATGCATTTAAAACTATCGATAAAACGGACTGTAGAATCAGACTTTGAATTGCTTTATTCACTGGTTGGGCTAGATTTAAAAATTAAACCTTCTGTAACGATTTTGTTTAGTTGTTATCCAAATTTTCAATATATCTTAGTTCATATTTCTAGGCATAAGTTGTTATTATACTTAAAATAATATTAGGGTGGGTTAAGAATCTTCTACGAAAGGTTGTAAACGTAACATTCCTTGGTGGTAAAGGGTAGGTTTATAAAACAGTTAGGGGTGTATATTTTAATCTATAAAAGCAAATCGTGTATTTTTTTAAACGATACTAGTAGTTAAGTGATACTATTAATTTTGAATTTCAAATTTGTAAGGCATGATGTATTTTCTGTTTGTGTTCTGGTCTACCTTTCCTTGTTGTGCTACAGAACATTCCGAACTGTCTTGTGTACCTTATTCTTCTGCTCGTGTACCTACCAAACTGATTCCACCTTGAATCCTGTTTCCCCCACCGCCCTAAATATTCTTCCATACCAGACACTAGATGTTCAAATATTATTATTTCATTGTTGCTGCCCCAGTTGCTGCTTTCAGATGCTTACTATCGTTGTGACCCAAGAATTTTGATGAATGACAGTGACTGTTCTGTTGTCAAATTTTCACTATTTTGATCCAGTTTTACATGCATGCACTTAATCCTCTTTGTTATGTCTAACATCTACTGTGCACATTGTGTCTCGTATGTTATAAATAATCTCTGTGCATGCTGACTCGTCTGATTTTCCTCTTCTTCCACATGCATCCCCTGTCTAATTAAACTCTTCTTCCACATGCCCCTGTCTGATTAACATCTTGTTTTAAAAGCATCCTCTGTTGTGATATTTCTCGAGTTACATATTTCAATAGTTATGAAAAAATTCTCAGGTTAGGTTCCATTATACCTTATATGAAAATCTGCTACATTTATAGAGTTTTCTTCATGTAGATGTGTATATTGTTTATTTACATTCTACTCTTGTTTTCCTAATATCATACAAGGTAGCGTTATCGTAAACAAATACAGTCTGGAATTATAATTGACAGGGTCCCCCAGAACTGTATCCCTTAATTTGGTACTCAGGTATGTATATTAGTTACTACAATAGAGATTCTTATTTAACATAGTGTTTGTATTATTTAAGTAGAGCAGATTAACCCTCTCATTAGCTAAAGGATTAGACTAGGTAGATTAGTAATGGCTCATGAAGTAACGTTGTTTACATCTCGATCAAGATGACTCTTTCCAATTTTCCAATGCATTTGTTGTTAAAGCAATACGAACTGTTAATTTTTTTTCACAATTAAGTATTCTTTTTCTCGATCATATTTATTTAAAATTTGTATTTTTTTTTTTTGTTTTTAATAGAGTTTTTATCTGTCTTGCCTTATTTTGTCAAACAAGAGAAAAATCCACAATATTTATAATGAATACTGAAGTTTTGTTTTTATTTCTATTATATATATATATAAAAAAATTATGTATGTTAGAATGCGGGCCCAATTCCAGCCCGAAACATGAATAACCTCATTGTGTATAAAATAATAAATATAACAGCCTCAGGAGAAAGGGTAACCATTAGAGGCGAGGTTAGATTCATACCAAGACATTTTTTCTAACATTAAATCTAATTTGGTTGTATTGAATAGTACGGGTTGTAAAATTAAAATAGCTCAGTTGCGCAATGATTTGGTACAATCGTATATGATTGCACTCTAATATTCGAGTCACCCCGATTCAATAAACAAAAGAACAGTTTGTTTTTCATTTGCCTTACTTTGGATAACAAAATTTGGAGAGAATTGTTTTCATAAAAAAACAATATATGAATACTTGTAAACCAGCACTGTTCTAAAATTGATCAAGGTTTCATGAATTTTGTAAAAAAAATTTGAGAATTTTACTTTGAAATTATTCGATGAACAATTTTTCCTAAAAGAAACGAAGATCTACTCAGATTTCAGTAACTTTTGGGGCGTGAAGCCAACTCCATTTGGCAGATTAACCGAAGTTGGATGACCAAAAATTTCAAACATTAAAAATGATATCAGAAAATTGTGTAAAGGCAAAACCAGCTAGTTTACATATTGTTAAAAAAGCATTACTTACGTACGTTTATCTTTAATATTTAGGAGTACAGCCCATGTAAATTACACAACCAAAATAAAACCGTATACAAATTGCCTTATACATTTCTTGGCGTTTAAAAGAAGAGTTGTGTGTGATTTTGCTTGATTTTTTCATTCCCTCAAAATGGCCAAATTTGATACTTCCTATTGAATTGTACCTTTTCATTAGGATAAAGGGTTCGATTACCTTTCATCTTTTTTGTACAATCTAAGTCCGCCAACGGGCGTTGAATTTCAAAATTTACTATTATACTTTGCCACCAATTTTCATAAACTTCTCTTGGTTTTGGGAGTTTCACCAATGTTAATTTCAACCCTAGAGGCCAAAATCCCCAAGAAAAAGTAATTAAAAATTATTTTTTTTAAAGAAGAAATTAATTGAGTGGCACATTTATCATAATAAATTATGTATTTAGTTTCAAAATGACGTTGTATTCACAAAGTTATAGGTGCTTTCATAGTAAATCCTATAGCAAAGTCAAAATTCAACGTGAATGAATGATGCAGTCGTTCAAGAATAAAGATTTTTTAAGGGAATATCTCAACAGTGAACTTGTCAAGGGATTGAGAATCAAATTCATTTATGATCATGATCCTATTCAAAATGTCAATCTGCATTTAAGAAATAAAAAAAGAGTCTTATCAAAAAATAATGATATATCAGAAGATCAAGATGTAAAAACGCTTGTAGATAAAAGCGGAAAAAACAATGATCTAGGAACCACAAAGAAACAAATGAAACTTCGTAAAATTTAAGAGATCCAATGTCTTGAAAACAAATTTACGGATGTATCAAAAAGTTCTTCTTTTTCTTCTTATGTTACCACATTGGAAGTGAAAAAACCTTGGAATCACAGCCGAAAAAAGTATCCTGTCATTCTTGCATCGGAAGTAGCGAAGTAGCTTTTAAAATTGAGAAAACACAAAGAAAGAAAATAAGAAAATGTGAGAGAAAGTCCGTTCCACTTGAAATAGAAGAATTTCGAAAAGCCCATCGAAGGAAAAGAGAGGAATCAGAATCAATTCATGAAAAGTACGAGAATTTTAAAGCAGTGAGGCAGCAACATCAATGCAACTTTCAAATCAAACAAAAAAATAGATTTGACAGAAATAATAGGAAGACCTTGATTCAACGGGTATTTGACATTAGTCAACGATCCAAAGAAAAGAGATAATCTCATTGGACCGATTCCAATTCGAGCAGAAGGCATAAATGATCTCACAGCCCGTGTTGAGCAACTGGCTCGTGAGACTGGTGATGGTGTGTTCCAACGTAGACTGAAACTATGTAAGCAAAATGAAACCATGGACTCTAGTATTGAGTTTGATGTGTCTATCCAAAAGATATCTTTGGAAGAAATCTCGGTTCGCACAAAACCTAAAACCCGTTCCATATTTTGTCCTCTGTTTTGTTTCACTGCTAGACCAGAGTCGGTTGTCTCCTTCAAGAAATTCGAACACCAAAAAATGTTTTTTTCCAAAAGACAAGATGCAGAATCGGCGAGGCATTCTCGAGCCACAACAGACCTTAACATCAAAAGTCAACGATGCTCTTAATTGGCTGAATATTCCTTTCTTGGAAAGATTTCGTTTTAATCCACAGTGTTGTCATGTGAAGGTGCTTGACTGTGGTCCACTTTCAGCCTTCAAAACTCATAAAAAGAAGAAAAGGATGCCTCGCAAGTCACGTAGTGTTCACTCCGGTTCGAGACAGAATCCTGTGAGGGCGCAAATGAGTGATGTTAGTTTTGTGAGTGATGGTTCTAACACATGTGAAAGAAAATTGAGACGAGAAAGAAGAATCAGACTTCCTAGAAAAAGACCAGAACACTGTTTCTCTTTACCTCTTTCATGTCAGTCATACGTCCATAGTGAAGATAGTCATTCAACGTGTAGTAACCATTGTAGACCTCTAGTCAAAGCACTTTCAACCATTGTTGGTTCTGATATTTATTCAAATATCGCTAAAAAGTTTATCAAAGTCATCAAAAAGACTATTCAGGTCCATTTGAAAATGTTCGCGAAGACATAGTTGATACTCCAGTTAAATATCTAATGCACAAGAAAATAACTAAAGCGCAATCCAATCCTCGCAAAGAGACAAAAAATGTCACATTGCAAGATTTGAGGTCTTCATTCAAAATCTTTTTTGAAGCTGCATTACAATCCAGCTTCAAGAAAGCATTTGAGACGAAAAACATAAAGTTCATTGACCCCTACAAACTGGACTCGTACGTCGTAGAAAACTACAAGAACATTGCAAATTACTCTACTAAGAAGGATGAATTTACTGTCAAGGTATCAACTTATGGTAGATATTCCTGTCGTAGAAAGAATATTTTTTGTTTTGAGAAAATCTGCGTGAATCTTGGCTGCGTCTCCTCTGTGAGTATCTCAGTTCATGTTGAAGATCTGTACATAGCCGGAGTACGTGATCAAGACGGATGTCCTCTGCCTAGTAGAAATTTGAAGTCCATGGTCTTTTGGTAAGTTTTACTTGGTCTTTCACTGTGAAGATCTTTGCTTTATATTATTAACTGTATCTTCATACAACAAACATGTCATCGTTCTTCTCCCGACACATGGTGCCTACCAGGCTCGAGCATTTCCACGCTGGACTGCCAATGACAGTCGTTGGCGTAAGAATGCCCCGGCCTGGTATCACCACATGTGCGTTGTAATAAATAATACCTATGTATATCTCTAAGAGAAGTCGCGGAGGCCGAGTGAGTTTGCGCGCTAGGCATTGCACGCACTGTGACCTGGGTTCGATCCCCAGCGGGGTAGGATTTTTTCTGCTCAGTTCTTGGGTGTTCGGGGTCCACTCATACCTCGTGAGGAAAAACGAGTAGCTGCTTTAATATGAGCAGCGACTAGTGACGGAATTATAGGCAAAAATAAGATATTAAAAGATATGGAAAAGTCCTCAAAGAAACACATTTATTTATATCTATAAATACTCGTATTACTACATTAAAACAAATCAGAATTTATTCTCGTCATCGTCACAAGTAGTTGTTCATGGTGAGTATGAGAAATGTAATTTGTCGATAGATCATTTACACAGTCTTTCACTAAGATGTGAGTTAAATGCTGAGCACGCGATTAGTTCAGTGGTTAAGCACTCGTTTGCCATGCGGAAGGTCCCGGGTTCGATCCCCCGTGCCGACAAAAATTTGTATTCTTAGTTTGGTTACAATTGTTTGTAAGGGATACCTTCCGGTGCGCTTGTGTTGACCCAGCACCTAATTGGGAAGTATTGTGTCACTTCTTGCCCATCAGAGGGGAGGCATACTACGGGATGGGCAGGCTACAAAACAGACCACAAGCGTCTACAGTAGCTCCTGTTTTATAGCTACGAAATAAAAACGGCTGTGAAACACTCATCTTTAAAAAAAAATCTCTTTAGTAATTGAAAGTAGATATTCTTAAATATGAAGATAAACTACTGAAATCAAAAGGCCTTTTTTCGATTAATGATTCCCGTAGTGACATACCCGATGATGATCATAACACATGTGATGGGTTAAAATGATCTTGCATAAAATCAAACCATATTACTCATGGGTCATTACTTATCGTGCGTTGAGCGACGGAACTGGATAATATTTTATGCCATTTGTTTTCAGCAATAATAAACTCAAAACAACACGGATTCCGAAAATCAGAAAAAGTATGATAAAACAGCAGAGACCAATGACCAATACTTACACTGTTCATGCTCATCCGCTAGATTTACTAAGATTAAAAGACAAAGTTCTGTCTAAGTGGGACTGCAAGAAGCCAGAGTCTTTACAAATGTCAAAAGGTGCCGGCGATAATGTAAAAAAGACTCCGATAATTCTTAGTACTAAAGACGTCAGTGCTATGATTAGCATCACTAAAGATGCCGCCATTGTACCATGTGCTGTTAATTCAGACAAAGTACTAATAGCGAAAAAACAAGACATTACGAAGAAAAAGGTAGACAACACTACGAAAAAACCAGATATTAAGAAAACAATTCTAGACACAATGAAGAAAAAACCTAACGTGATTAATAAAAATCCAGATATTGTGAAGAAAAGTGCAGATATTTTGAAGAAAAATCCAGGTAATGTGAAGAAAAATCTAGATAGTGTCAAGAAAAATCTAGATAATGTCAAGAAAAATCCAGACATACTGAATAAAAATCCAGATAATACGAAGAACAATGGAGACACTATGAAGAAAACTGCGGATATTGTGAAGAAAAAATCATGCATGTTAAATAACAATCCAGATATTATGAAGAACAATGCAGACATCATGAAGAAAAATCCAGATATTGTGAAGAAAAATCCAGATATTTCAAAGAACAATGCAGATATTGTGAAGAAAAATGTAGACATTACGAAGAAAAAACCAAGCAATGGGTCCAACAAAATTAATATTATTGAGAAAACAGAACAAACAGGTGAATTAGAAACCAGAAAGAATGCAGACATTATGAACAAAAATCGAGACATTATAAATGAAAATCCAGATATAATTTCTGAATTAGAAACCAGAAAGAATGCAGACATTATGAACAAAAATCGAGACATTATAAATGAAAATCCAGATATGGTTTCTGAATTAGAAACCAGAAAGAATGCAGACATTACGAACAAAAATCGAGACATAAATAAAAATCCAGATATTACCAAGAACAATTCAGACATTACGAAGAAAATACCAAGCAATAGGCTCAAAAAAATGAACATTATTGAGAAAACAAAACAAGCTGGTGAATTACAGGGCGTAGAAAAAAGAAGGAATGAAATCCTTCGAAAGTTAGCGAAAGTGAGAAAATAAAGTGTGTGTAATGCCAAATAATGTTGTTGTCATCTTTAAATAGTTCTTTTATAGGAAACAACTATTTTCAAATATAGTTATTGAGTAGAAAATAACGACTTTTAATTAGTACTTTACCACTCCAAGTCAACTTGATTTTATTTAATTAACCTTGCTAAACAGATATACATAACTGTATGTACTTAAAATTTTCATCGTAAAAGTGGGAGGGGGCGGATTATATATATATAAATAAAATAGTTCAGAGATTTTTTAGAGAGATAATAATACACTACCAGCTGACCACGTTGTATTGTCAGAGAAATCTTTGAATAAGATACGATCTCCCGATTTTAAGGTTGCACAGGACTTTCCTTGGAAGGTAAAACTCATCTTTTGAGGAATCAGTGGTTGAGAATTCAAATAGGGGCGATTGCCGTTGATATTCTGACCAATTCTCTTGCCAGATGTTTTCTTCGTTGAAGTAATGTTGATGTAAGCATTGTAAGCGTTTGCTAAGGATCAGTGGAGCATTGGGAGATTTCAATCTAGTTCTCGGAACAACTTCAAGATCTTTGTGAGGTAACCTCTTATTTGAGAAACTACCGTCAATATTATGTGTATTCTCATTCCTAAGATAAAGTAACTTCATAAGTAATTTCGCGTCAGTGACTTTTGATCATCCAAATAAGTGATTTTAATAAAATCGTGTTTTAAGTAATTTAAGGTGTAAATTTGTGATTAGTGAAATCGTTTCCTATTAAGATTCTACGTATTTTTGTGAAAGTTTCATGTAAACCCTCAAGAAACAACTGTTAAGTACTCAAATGATTGAGCCATGGTTTCTACGTAGGGTTGGAGGCTTAGAGCTGTGATATGCGTGCGGCTGCCAAAAAGCCACATAGGAGAAAATAAGAGAAGTATCAGATGTTGGAAAATTAAAACGTTTGGTGTGATTTTTCAAGAAGGAATAGGATTGATGAAAATTTTGGGAAAATGATGGTGGAGATGACTGGCAATGGGAGAGCGGCAGTGTATCTGAGGCAGATGAGATGGTTGGTATTGTGGTTACCATGTATAAAGAGCCTTAACCCGTAATTATACGTCCGTTCTGCGTATTATTATTATTGATGTGCAGAGGCTAGTGCTTTGTCACTTTCCTTGAAGCAGATGAACTTTTGATTGATTTATTTTAAACTAATGTGATAATTGAGTCGAATAATGAAGCTTAAATACATCTAGGAAAGTAAAAACGTAGCTAGTTTAAATTTATTCTATAAAATTTGGGAGTTGAGTATTTAGATGTTTCCACCATCAGTAAACTTGGTAAATATATTTGAAAGCCACTGATTACCAGACTCTGTAAATCAGTCTGGTAATCGGATTTTCAGGAAAGAGTGGTTGAAAAATTTTCTGTGCCCACTTATTAACTTAGATAATTTTGTAAACACAAGTAAGTCTTTGAACCAATATGGAGAGATTCTTTAACTCAAAAAGAGCGGAAAGATGAAATGTAATATTGATGGATGTTCCTATGTAAAGTACATGCCTTTTCTTAGATTAAAATCGAAACAAATGTTTGATAACATAGTGGGGCCGCTTGTAGCCAGCTCAAAACCTGAAGACACAAAAATTAATTTGGGAGTTAACCTCTTAGAAAATAAAGAAACTGGGCAACTTGGAACTATTCCTATACTTCCAGTACGGATTGATAAAATGAACAAATACTTTCTTCATTTAATGGAAGACAAGAATACAAAAGATTGTGCATCCATTACCAAGATATTTGATAGTAGTCATACCAAGAGACCGCTTGCAAATCAGGAAAGGAAATTTTTTAACTACCGGGAAAAAAATATTCGTATTGTAGGTCGTTGCCATCAGACCAAAAATAGTCAAACACCTGTCGCTGTTCAAAAGAAACAAATTGTCAACCAAACTGAAATGCCCCGTGGCAAGGTAACTGAGTTGGTGAAAACCTTTGAAGCTAGGAAAATAACCCTACAGAATAAACCACGCAATGATCATAATAGAATATCATTAAATGCTAATGACCACAACCGAATTGTTACCAAAGAAAATGTCCCTGATTATCAAAATGACAAACAACAAGTCTTCGCGACCATGGAAAATGTATCTCTCTCCAAAGGAAATGTTCCTCATGTAAACTCAAACTCAGCCATTACTGTCCAAAAAGACAATAATCGCACTATGAAAAGTATAGAACACAATAACCACAACTTGCAAGTTAGCTCAAATGAGCTGTACAACAGACTCCTTGATCATTTCTATAAGTTTTGTGACGATTTACTGGCAAAGAAGTACATGGAAAAGGGCAAATTCCATCGTGAAAAAACAGCTGTTACAAGGAGATTTTCGTTCAAATGAAAGAGTTACTGCAAATCAAAAGAGAGAAAATAAGGAAAATATTTTTGAAGAAAAAAATGCAATGGAAAAACTTTCAACCGGCTCCTAGTATTGTTCAAGTTGACGTCAAGGTGGAGTTATGAAATTGAAAAGGTACCTACGAAGAATATTTGAAAATTATTTTAACAGTGCCCTTTTTTTTTTTTTTTTTTTTTTTTTTTTTTTTTTTTTTTTTTTTTAAAGTGGGGTTTTAACGTCGCTTTCAACTGCCATGGTCATATCACGACGGGGGTTTTACCCTCCATTCGCAGGAAACTCACAAACCTGCTACTCACATTGACCTCACCCAGCCTGAGTGGGGCCGGGAAAAGCCAGCGTCACGAGAATTAGAATTTGAATGGTCACCCATCCAAGTCTTAACCTCGCTGGATGTCGCTTAACTTCGGTGTTCTGAAGGGAACCGGTGTATTCAACATGCCATCGACGCTGGCTTTGCCCTTTTTTAAGACCATTGTATTTAGGGAATTATCTGGTTGAGGTACGTTTAAAAGGGAGAAGACCAGTGTCTCGCTAAAGGACTATAAACAGAGTACAGACTAGCCAATTAGCGAAGCTCGCTTGCAGTTTCCCAAGGATTCAATGCCTTATAAAAAGAGCCCATGTCCTCGCGATGGTTGATCACACATAGAAATATGTGCTTCTGAACAGCCAACTTTTCAACCAAAGTTGGATAGAGACCATCACTGACCCAGCTGTAGCCAAGCTGGCTAAAACAACAACGTGGTATGTTGACGATACTGGCACATCTTTTGGTTGTAAGCACTTCGGATAATATCTGCACGCTGGTATCTGATATTCTGTTTTATTTCTTCTCTAATCACATTAATTTGTGTATAAAGGCCTACTACATAACTACATAGGTTCAATATTATTTTGAGCTTGTTTTGCTATCAGTCCATGTACACACTGATTAATCTGATGATATTTAACATTAATAATAATAATAATATCGCCTTTTTTATACTGCCCGATGAGGACTATCAAAGTCCCATTATTCCAGCAGTAAACCCAAGACATATTATTATGTGGTAAAAATCCCAAATGGGAGGATAACTTGTCATGTCCCGGCTGGGTTTAGAACCCACGACCTCTGGAACTTCTGGATTCACAGAGTGTCGCCTTTACCACTGAGCTACCGGGACAGCATAATTATGTATTAAAAGTCAGTGAAACTTTACATGTTTAGCTATTTTACTTTTTGCAATACCCAGAGGATGTTCCCCACCCATGACCTCCCTTTGAATTGAATCTAACATGTCTCATTGGTTGCAGGTTAAGATCAGGTGTGAAGAGAACTTCGCGGTGTGCCCCTTTCCCCAACTTTAATAATCCGAAACCTTACCGTTCCCGTTCAGTACAAAACTGCATTAACGTAAGATACTTATGTTGCTTCAATTTATAATAATAATACCGGGTGCACCAGTTCATTTACTTACGAGCAAAGCCCATCATTATACATGGTATAATATGAGACACGGTATTCTTCTTATTCAATGTCTACTATCTGAGCGCACGGCAGTGCGCCAGGCCAAGTTCCAGCAAGCACGGCAGTGTATCTTTACACGAACCGATTCACCCGGTTTTTCACACACTCATATCTTCGGTTCAATTGATTATAGAGATATGAAATTTGGAACAGAGATTGTCCTAATATCATTAAAAAGACATTGAAAATTTCAAGACTCTATGCAAAAAACTTTCAGAGGAATGTAATTTTGAAATTTGCAATTTTGATACTGACTGACTGACTGACAGATCATCAAAATTATGAGGCACTTCCCGACTACCTAGAAGGCTGAAATTTTGCATGATGGTAGGGTTTATTGTAAAAGTACAGGGAAAAATCTGAAAACCGGAACTTTTTCACTTATCATGCTGTTAAACGGTGTCGTTTTAGGGAGGAAATATATAATCGATTATGAATCTAAATTATGAAGCACTTCCCGACTACCTAGAAAGCTGAAATTTTGCATGATGGTAGGGTTTATTGTAAAAGTACAGGGAAAAATCTGAAAAAGTTCTGAAAACAGTTAAACGGTGTCGTTTTAGGGAGGAACTATACTATATTATGTATATAAATTATGAGGCACTTCCCTACTACCTACAAAGCTGAAATTTTGTATACTGGTAGGGTTTATTGTAAAAGTACTGGGAAAAATCTGAAAACCGCAACGTTTTCACTTATCCTGGAGTAAAACGGTGTCGTTTTAGGGAGGAAATATATAATCGATTATGGATCTAAATTATGAAGCACTTCCCGACTACCTAGAAAGCTGAAATTTTGCATGATGGTAGGGTTTATTGTAAAAGTACAGGGAAAAATCTGAAAAAGTTCTGAAAACAGTTAAACGGTGTCGTTTTAGGGAGGAACTATACTATATTATGTATATAAATTATGAGGCACTTCCCTACTACCTACAAAGCTGAAATTTTGTATACTGGTACTGGTAGGGTCCATTGTAAAAGTACGGAGAAAAATCAAAACCGGAACTTTCGCACTTATCATGCTGTTAAACCGGTTAAACGGTGTTATTCTAGGGAGGAAATATACTCGGTTATGTATATAAATTATGAGGTACTTCCCTACTACCTACAAAGCTTTGCATGATGCTAGTGCTTACTGTAAAAATACAGGGAAAAATCTGAAAACCGGCACTTTCGCACAATTTCTGCTGTTTAAGGGTGTCGTTTTAGGGAGCATATTAAAGTGAAGAATCCTGAAATTTTGCATAAAAAATAATGAAACGTGCTGTGAAACGAAGCATTTACAAAAAGTAATGATATCCCACAAAAAACTACCGTTAAAAAAAGGGCCAAGTTCCAGAACTCCTATCCAAAAAGGTTTCGCCAATGAATGCAGTGATATCTTGTTTGCGGCCAAGTTATCTTGGTACTAAACTATTTCTTTTATTAACACCCGTTTTCTGAGTTCCTCATTTTGTATGTTTTTAACTGCAAACTATCCTCTCACTTGGCCAGTTTTATGCCATCGGTTGTATGGAATATTACCACTATATTTATAGGTACAGAATAATAATATAACCATCACAAGGAGCGAAACTGGCCAAGTTAGAGGATAGTTTGCAGTTAAAAACATACAAAATGAGGAACTCAGAAAACGGGTGTTAATAAAAGAAATAGTTTAGTACCAAGATAACTTGGCCGCAAACAAGATATCACTGCATTCATTGGCGAAACCTTTTTGGATAGGAGTTCTGGAACTTGGCCCTTTTTTTAACGGTAGTTTTTTGTGGGATTGTAATTCTTACAAATATGTATGTTTTTCTTTTTCAAACTATTGAATAGTTTATTCTTTAAATAGGTAGGGTATATTGTAATAGAGGCTTTAACCTTGTAATGCATGTACCTACCTGTTGGAAAAAAAATCTTGTTAGTTTTTGTGGATTCTTCCTTTCCCTGTGAAGCCCACTAGTTACCATGATTTCTGTGTGCCTTATCTTTTTTTTTTCTTCTTTTTTTTTAATCTAGTTGAATCCTGGAATATTCAATCCTCTTAGAAGTTTAGAAACAATCGACCTCAAGTGAAACTAAGAAAAATCTGAGCATCCTAAATAGTACCATTTTGAAGACACAATGCTTAGTTATCGAGTAATTTATTCAGCGTTTACATTTTGCTATTATTATTATTTTTACGGGTTTCCAATTAAAAAATAATAATTAAAAATATATTTGGAAGGAGGAGGAGGAAGGAATTTATTAAAGTTCATTTTACATTTTCCATTTGAAATCCCTTTAAAGTACAATACAATACAATATCTCTCTGTCCTGGTAGCTCAGTGGTAAAGGCGGCACTCTGAATCCAGAGATTCCAGAGGTAGCGGGTTCGAAACCCAGCCGGGACATGACAAGTTATCCTCCCATTTGGAATTTTTACCACATAATAATATGTCTTGGGGCTCTTGGGCTTACTGCTGGAATGCTGGGACTTTCATAGTCTTAATCGGGCAGTATAAATAAGGTGATACTATTATTATTATATGGCTGTGACATTCGCTTGAACAATAATGCCTAATTTAACTGCGTTTTCAAGACCTATGCGACGCTTTAAAATAATGGGACATAATAGGAATAATGGGACATATAATAGTCCTAATCGGGCAGTATAAATAAGGCGATATTATTATTATTATATTACTTTTATACTTTATCTAATTCAAGAACGCCTCTCCTCCTCTAGAAACACATCTTGCGTCGAGTGGAACCGCTGAGGAACAGAACGTATCTGTTTCCCAGCCAGACGTTTTCCACTGTGACCTTCACCACCGACTCCTCAAGGTCAGAACACGAGGATAAGCCCGATGACGTCATCAGGATTATCCTGCCTGATGACTATGACGTCAGCAAGCTCAGGAATCAGATCCGTGCTGGTCAGACGAAACCCTTCGAGGCGATCCTGCAAGTAAGATGGCTAGGAGTGGTCATTTCTGCTGGAGTAAAGGGACTTTTAAGTCTTTTTTTTTACACAAACTTACGGGGTCAAGCCCATTTTTGTTACAAAAAAAACAAATTTAAAATTAAAAAAAAAAAACATGATGAAAAGCTACCTGGACAAAAAGGAGTCCTTTTTACCTTTTTGTCCCGGTAGCTCAGTGGTAAAGGCGGCAGTCTGTGAATCCAGAGATCGCGGGTTCGAATCCCAGCCGTCACATGACATGTTAACCTCCAATTTGGGATTTTTACCATATAGTAATACGTCTTGGGCTCACTGCTGGAATAATGGGACTTAATAGTCCTAATCGAGCAGTATCAATGAGGCGATATTATTATTATTATTACATTGACAGTATAAACATGGTATGTTTAATTTCAAGACTGGGTGACCAATGACAATCTGATCTGTCCTGGGTTAATCAAAGGGTAGTTGAATTTAGTTGCTTATACGTGGAAAGTTAAGACAGTCTGTAGTGTTTCATTGCAAAATACTCAATTAAATCAACAAGGTTTTTTGTTAACTGTTTTCACAGTGGGACTAACTGTTAATGCCTTGCTCTGATAGTCAAATTAAAGCACTACTTATGTACGAGTATTTATAAAGGTTTCACTACCAATGTAGCTTTCAGAATTTGAGGAATCTAAATGCATCATTCTAACTTGATATTAACATATATTTTTGTGAAGACAAACAACTAGATCTGGAAATCCGTGACTAATAAAATATATGTATAACTTTTAATATTTTATTTTAATATTTAATTATTTTTCCAGAATACGACCAAGTCCTGTTTCAATAAGGGATGCAGCAACGCTTATTACAAGATCAGGCTGACCCCAAGAGCAACATAATGTGCATACTGCATATCTATGATCAAGTGTTTGAAAGTAAAGCGAAAAGTATCTCTAATAGAAGAATGTGGTGACATTTATTGTGGAGGAGGGTTCCTAATTGATTTTGTTTTACTTTTATTTTGAACAGTTTTATGAAATATCATCCATCTGTCTGATATCTTTCACTGGCAAAAGAAATCAACATTAAAAATAATAGAACATTTATTTTTAACTTTATATTTATCGATGTACAATATTTTTATATGACCACATGCGATATTTTGTGAACTGCCAATCCGCAGCCTATTCCATGATGAGAAACTCTCAACAGTGACTCAACAGGTATTCCACATATCCATATATTCCACATAGCCAGGTATTCCCCATATCCATATATTCACTATCCAGTATTCAATATCCAGGTATTCCGCTATACAGTATCCACATCCGTATTCACATATCAGCATCCCACTTATCCGGTATTTCATGTATCAGTATTCCACATATCCAGGTATTCCGTTCCAGGTATCAATATCCAGGTATTCCGCAATCAGTATTAAAATCCAGGTATTCTCATATCCAGTATCCATTACAGGTATTTCTTATCCAGGTATTCCAAATCCAGGTATTCCACATATCCAGGTATTCCCATATCCAGGTTTCACTATCCAGGCATCCATATCCAGGTATTTCAGTATCCAGTATTCCACTATCCAGGTATTCCCGTATCAGGTATTCCACATATCGTCGCTTAAGAGGTACTCGTAATCCGAATTTTTCGATAATCTTTGGTATCTTGAATCGGAAAAATATCGATTTTTTTAAACGGTTTATATGACCATTCAAATACAAAATGCCACAATATCGATTAAGTTTACACTCGTAAATCGATATTTGTTAAGAAATCTGGTGAATCGTATCTCAATCAGTAATATGTATTGTAATAAATCAAGATACGAGGTACCTCTACAAAATGACCATGTTTGAAATTTACAATCACTTGATATCTCGTATGTCGATATTCGTAAATACAAGTTTTATCAAAATAGTATTCAATCGATAATGGTATATGTTTATGGTTAAACGATTTTTATTTTTTAACCTGCCACAACTTTAATCAGTTTTTCTGTCTCCTGAAAGTTCAAAAATCGGACTACGAGGTACTCTTCTTAGCGACATATCCAGGTATTCCGCAATCCAGGTATTCCGCATATACAGGTATTCCACATATCCAGGTATTTCACATATCCAGGTATTCCACTTATCCAGGTATTTCATGTATCCAGGTATTCAATATCCAGGTATTCACATATCCACAATCCAGGTATTCCCATATCCAGGTATTCCACATATCCAGGTATTCCGCATTACAGGTATTCCACAATCCAGGTATTTCTTTCCAGTATTTCATGTATCCAGGTATTCCACATATCCATAATTCCACATATCAGGTATTCCCATATCCAGTTATTCCTAATATCCAGTTATTCCACACATCTAGTATTCCACATATCCAGGTATTCCACATATCCAAGTATTCCACATATCCAGGTATTCCACTTATCCAGGTATTCCCCATATCCAGGTATTCCACATATCTAGTATTCCACATATCCAGGTTTTCCACTTTGACCTTCCAGAGGTCGGGACTACCACTTTAGTTTCATATATCCAAGTTCCATAGTATATCCAACTTCCTCATATATCCAAGTTACAAGTTTCTTATCGAAGCCGTGTAACTATACCTGTATGCAATGTGCTAAACGAATGATATTGTCCTCTAATAATTAAACTCACGAGTGAAGCCTGAATGTCGCAGGGAATATCAAAAATGTACTGCTCCTGCATACCATGAAAATCAACAGTATTATTGAAGGGGCTTTTTTAATACCTTTGTTGAGTTGTAAGGTTTGAAATGGAAAACTCTACCGTTATACGGAAAAAAATTACGCCCTATATGATGGAAGTAAAGTTCTCTATGCAATCAAATATGCAGTGATTACTTGTACTTAATTATACTACTGCAGTCCTGCTTGTTTTCCTGGCCCAATTTTGGCTATGAGAGGTTATGTCGGTAGTTGGTTTATGAGTTTCCAGCGAATGGAGGGTAAAATCTTTATTTACACTCCACTGAAGGGAAACTGTTGGCAGTCAAAAAAAGCACTACGTTTACTCAGTGACCTCCGTTGATAAAGAGCAAGTGAAACTCATTCCTATGAGAAAAAAATAATGAAATAAAAAAAAAAAGCAGAAGACATAAAATATTTCTTTTGTCTTTTAATAATAATTAATGCTTTTTTTTTTGTTATTATGGTCACAATTTTTTTGTGGGTAGCGCAGAATCATAGGACTTTACCACTTTAATTTACAATATCTTGTATTACTTTTTTGCCTAAGATTCTGCCACTGGTCGCTACTTCACATTAAAGCAGCTACTCATTTTTCCTCACGAGGTATGAGTGGACCCCGAACATCCAAGTACAGAGCAGAAAAAATCCTCCCCCGCTGGGAATCGAACCCAGGTCACCATGTGTGCAATGCCTAGCGCGCTAACTCGCTCTGCCACAGTGACTACTTTGTCTTTTAATAATTACTTCCGAGAAATTTCTAATATAAAAAATCGGGAGTATTTTCTTTTTTGTTGCCACACATTAATTTAAAAAAAAAAAAAAAAAAAAAAAAAAAAAAAAAAAACGAACCCAATACTTCCGATTTCTAATATTAGAAATTTCTCGGCAGTAAAATAATATTTTTTTGTTGTTTTGACATTGGTTATTCTCCTTATCAGGGGATGGTTATTTTACTTCCTCAACAAAAACAAACCTCAATAGCTGGATCGTTAGAGAGCGGACTGATCATTAGGGGGTCGGTGGTTCAAGTCTTTGCATGACCAATAATTGCTTAACTTGGGACTTGAACCACCGACCTCTAGATTACAAGTCCGGCGCCTAATAATCGATGGAGCTACTAATAAATTATTATTAGTTAATTATAGTAGCATCCATCGATATAAAAAGTAAATATATTATTATAGTTTGATATATAGTTAGCTCCTCGGATATAGTAGGGAATTATTATAGTTTATTTATATTAGCTCCATCGATTATTAGGCGCCGGACTTGTAATCTAGAGGTCGGTGGTTCAAGTCCCAAGTTAAGCAAATATTAGCAAGCGAGTTTGAGTAATTGTGATATCACGATTGTGTGATTAACACATAATTATGTAGATTTAGCTAATTACTATAATCATTTAACATCATAATGACAGTTTCCAGACAATAATAGACTTGTCACTCAATAGTTCGCAGTTTCGATTGCCGTCTGGAAAAAAAAATTGATCACATATTACCACAGATTTACTTTCTGTCGAATATCCTTGTTCTTCTTCTTCTGTATTGGAATGACAAAACCTAGGAAAACTAACTTCCTATCAGGCTGATGAGCTTGATTTGAGTAGCTAAATTGTTTGTCCAGCGAAAATTTAGTTTTTTTGTTCCCGTCGGGATATGACAGTGAATTAAAGCGATGTTAAACAATATAACAACAACCATATACTGAACAACAAACCCTTAGAAATTGGGCTAGTAGTCACCGTGCTAAGTGAGTTAGCGCGCTAGGCGTTGCACCAAAGGCTGACCTGGTTCGACCCCACTGGGGCAGGATTTTTCTGCTCTGTACCTGGGTGTTCGGTGTCTACTCATACCTCGTGAGGAAAAATGAGTAGCTGCTTTAATGTTAGCAGCGACCATTTGGCGGAAATGATATTGTGATTACTGGTCAGGGTTTTTGTACCTAGGTATTGGTTTTTTGTTTTACACAGGGGGAAAAGACCATCTTTCTCTGGTACTGCATGGATATTTTGTACCAGAGGTGCAGTGGCATAAAGCTGGTCTGCTAATCTGTACTCATTTGTTTTTAGCGCACGATTAGCTCAGAGGTAAGATACTCGCTAGCTTTGCGGAAGATTCCGGGTTCGAACCTCTGAGCCAACAAAAAAATGTATTCATAATTTTGTTTTAGTTGTTTGTAAGGGATACCCGGTGGGCTCGTGTTGACCCAGCATCTAACAGGAAAATTGTTGTGTCACGTATATTCCATCAGAAGGGAGTCATATTACGAGATAAGAAAGCTACAACACAGACCATAAGCGTCTCTACAATAGCTGTTGTTTCATAGCTCCGAAATATAAAAAGACTGTGAAACACTCATCTTAAAGAAAATAAATTACATAAAATAATTGAGAAAAACAAAAAGTAAAAAATATTCTGGTTTTATAAAAATAAATAAATGTGTTTCTTTGTGTTATTATATCACAATGTTAGTGGGTAGCGCAGAATTACAGGACTTTTCACTATCTTTAAATATTCTAATATATTATTTTTGCCTATAATTCCGCCACTGGTCGCTGCTCACATTAAGGCAGCTACTCATTTTATATCTTAATAACAATCTTTTATTAATCTTTTAATTTAATGGGTTCTCCTCCGAAACTGACACGACTAACTGGTAGTCCTGAAAAAGTTCTGCAAATCTTCTCTACACTCACCAGCAGAATTTCCCGGACACTTTCTGTTTTTCTATGTACCTACATATTTCCATAAGGACTAAATTTCACTTAACTTTTTTTATAGTTAAAATTTTCTTGGTACTTTTTGATAGAAAAGTATCAGTATAAGTATATATCTCCCTTGCCTTTATCCCGTATTAGCTTATGTTGCTTTTGGGGTCGGCATTGTTCAACCTCATGGTTGAGGTTGGTAGGGTGGAGCACATTTTTTATGGCTGGATACCCTTCCTAACGCCAACGATTCTATTTGGTTTTAACGTCCTGCTGATGTGGACGGGGGTGTTACCCTCCATTCGCTGGGAATGGTACCAGCTACCCACATTAACCTCACCCAGCCTGGGTAGGGCTGGAAATGTCAGCCTCACGTGTTGGGAGGGAACAGAATTTTCTTCGAAAAGTCTGCTCCAACCGGGGATCGAACTGGGAATCTCTGGACTTCGGGCAGTAGTCACAACCATTACGCCACGGAGGTTGTATAGAAAAGTATCAGTATGGACATGTATAGTAAACAGAGGAAACATTTTTGACTTATTCGGTATTTTGTTTTATGATAGAAAACAAAGAGTATGGAACTTTTTGAAATTCATTTAATATAACTTAGGTACTGGAAAAGTTAAACATGTGTCTTCTCATCAGTATCAATCTCAATATACTGTTGGATTTCTATCAAAACAATAATACCTTGAAAAGTTTGGTCAATTTTAGTCTGTGAGGAAATACGAAAATAATATACATTGAGTCATATGGACAAACAGCAAGTGTCCGCTTAATTCTACCGGTGAGTGTTTATTAACCTAAAGAGACTGTCTCCATTTGTAACATTTTCTCATCTAGGTCATTTGAGACAAAGTTTCAGCCTCCAATTAACAAACCAGATACCCACATTAATGTCACCCAGTCTGAGTTGGTTCTGGAATAATAGGGGTCGAATTTGAGTCGTCACCCATCCAAGTTCTAACCTTGCTGGACAGAACTGGTGTATCCAAAGTGCCAATAAGGCTGGCTCTCTGACTCATTGCTTCATCCGCTGATCGCTTTATCTCTAGGCTTGATACATAATATTAATATATCTACAAAACTGAAATTTGCTGGGAGAGTTCCTCTTGTGGTCGAGATATAAATAGTATCTGGATGAAACAGCAGCCATTTGAAAAATATTGTAGAGTTTCATTGAGATTTACAGAGGAAATTAAAAAGGAAAGTAAAAAAAATGCTTCAAAGTTTCTAATGCACTTTTATTTTATTGCAGGTACCAGGACCAGATGACAAAGTGAGAACAGAAAGCAGAAAATCATTACGACTTAGCAGACCCTTCTCTTCAAACATAAAGTAGAAATGATGAAAACATCTCATGGTGAGTAGAAGAAAAATACACAAACAAATGGTAAAATATGCACGACTATAAAGGAGAGGAAAATATAAAAACCGAAAACATCCGAGAACGTCTATAGGTATCCATGATGGAAATATCTATCCATGTATAGGTATTATGTAAAAATGAAAAACATCACACACAAAAACACATTTTTGGTTTAGCGAGATGAATGTTCTCTTCTTCTCTGAATAGCATTAAAATTATTGTGCTGTCTTCCCACCAATGGGAGGTTCTGTGTGGATCACGACAGCCAATCAGAGCAGACCTGCGCAGCGCACTTGTCTTTCTTCTTTTTCTTTTCTCTCCTCTTCTAGTTTTTCCTGTGCTAGTATTTCTTATTTATTGTTCTTATTTCCATTCCAATGTATAATTCCAGCCATATGTAGCTATAGGACCAAGGAAAGATTGGTAAAGGAACCCAGAGTAAATTTGAAAACAAATATTTGAAAAAATAAAAAGTTTCAACCCGCCGGAAAAGAAGCTGTCATAACATCAACATCTCGACGAAAAAAACTTTTTCTCAACTTTCGAAATGCTCGAAAAAAAAATTAGAAAGAACTTGGGAAGAGTAATTTCATTTATAAAGGAAATTTTAGTTTAAATTTTATTGCTTTAAATGTCTAAAGATTTGTCGCTGATCAATCGTATTTGCATTAGTTACTCCAATTTGATATCACATACCCCCTCCCCTACCGAGCAACTACCTGATATTGTAAAAAAAAAGTTTCAAATTTCTGCAGGCATCCCCTCCATGCCCCATGACTGTTTCGCTACTTCCTTCAGTTCATCTCTTTCTCGCTCAATGATAATCATCATTATTCCATTCTACTCGTACAGTTCCATCTGAGTTTTGTGTTTGTTGATTGCTCTGCGCATTGCTATTTCATTCTTCTCACTTATTTCTTTTTAAATGTCCCCGCCTATGTTGGGTACCCCTCCTATTTTTATTTCTTTGCTCTCGTTTCGTTTCGTTTTTTATTATTTCTGATTGTTTTGTGTGTATATTCCTTCTTGTGTTTGCTGTATCATTCCATTTCATTTTAGATTTGTTCTGTTCTCTTTCATTGAGAGACACTTCTGCATCTCAGTGCTTTGTCAACATAAGGAATATTTATTTTTTGCTCCCTAATAATTAAAATTTATTAAACATTATTATTAATAAAATTAAATTAATTTTTCTCTAATATTATAAATTTATTTTAAAAATAATATTTTTTTTTTTTAATCTAATAACTTCTATTCTACCCGTCGCTAAAAGTTTCGGTTTCGTGTTAGGTACGCGGATTATTTCAATTTAATTTACTAACAATCTATTTTAAATTAACAAACAGTGCGTTTTGAATAACAAGTGTGTTTGCAGTGGCCATGGGCTGCCGTTGTGTCTAGTGGTGTCATGATAATGAACCTGGACTGTACTGTTATGGATTCATCTGCCGGCTCCCAGTCTGACAGAAGCAGCAACGTGTCTCCCTCACCTCCCCCGCCTCCTCCTCTGCCCATCCTGAACCGACCAGCCATGACACCTCCGATCTCAAGTCCCAACCACCACCTCACGCGGCAGAGTCCGTTGGTGATGGCGGCTAGCATGAACCACCAGCTGAGTCCTCCTCAGGTCTCCACGCCGAATAGTATCGCCTCCATGGCTCACAGATACGCCGGGCTGCCGCCGCCCAGCCTGGGCCTCCTCAACAGTCTCAACAGCATGGTGCACCACTCGCCCCTGGACCTGATGGCAGTCGCCCACCACCACAGCCAGCCCCCCCGCTCCTACAACTCCCCTCCCCCCATCAGCTCCTCTGACCCGACTGCCAACGAGTGCAAGCTGGTGGACTACCGCGGGCAGAAAGTTGCCGCGTTCATGATCCAAGGAGACACCATGCTGTGCTTGCCGCAAGCCTTTGAGCTGTTCCTGAAGCACCTGGTGGGGGGCCTGCACACGGTGTACACCAAGCTGAAGCGGCTGGACATCGTGCCGCTCGTGTGCAATGTGGAGCAGGTCAGAATCCTGCGGGGCCTGGGCGCCATCCAGCCGGGCGTGAACCGCTGCAAGCTTCTCTCCTGCAAGGACTTTGACATTCTCTACCGGGACTGCACCACCGCCAGGTATGTTTCTGCCTCATCTCCTAGCATGTCGCTACACTATTCACTTGAACACAATAGTATTATGGACACAAGAATAAAAGATAGAACAATGTACAAAAGACAAGAATTTATGATGTGCATTAAATTCAGAAACTAATATGGTAAGTATCAAAAAATACTTAATTGAATACCTTTTTCACTTGAAGATCTAATAGAAATTACAAATGATCACTTGAACATTGAACTTGTGTAAATTTCAATGTTCTGAATATGAAGAACAATTCACTAGTTTTTGATCTTCAGCATAATGAATACTAAATCCTTTGTGCATTGTTCTATTTTGTATCCAAAAGTCCTTTGAAAGAAAACTTACCTATCATAACTTGCAGGCTTTAATTTTTCCTCAAACGAACTTACACATAAAAGACAATCTGTCCCTAATACCTGTCTCTACTATTATATCGTAAAAACTTGTACTCCAATATCATATCCATCAAAACTATGCTATTTATGGGCGTTTGTAAATTCCTCCGATTTCAAACAAATTCCCCCGTTTCCAAATTTTGAGCTCGAAAGGATACACTCAAATTCCGCCGCTCAATTTCCGTATTCTGGACAAGCTTTGAGTAGAAGATACATTTTTATTTAGAAAATCAAAAAGTGATTATTGTTATCATTGAATTGATGTACTCATTTTTTGAAGATAATTTACACGATACCAAGATAATTTTAGATTATTAAAAATAGTGTCACTTTATGAGTCTTATAAGTAGGTACCGTTTTCACTTATCACCAAATATTTCTTGGTGAATAGTTTCCGTTGCAAGGGCAGTTCGTTCAAGGTTCACTGTATTTGGGTTTATCCCTAAGGGTTTGCAGGAAGACGAATTTTTTGGTAGCTTCATTTCTTTAGAAACAAGTGGTTTTTATAGGAAAAGATGTGTGTAATCTTCTTGCTACTATTTGTTGGGTTTATATTTATGTAGTCAATTTCTTCATTTGTATTTCTTGCTGAATAGTTAATCTAATGTATTTGAGAATGAAATGATCCGCGGGCATCGTCTAATACTGTCTTCATTTTCCGTCTAACAGTGAGTTCAGTACAGAGGAAGAGTTGCCGTGACATAAAAAGATCAACATTCAACAGTAAAATGCATATAGCCAAACAAAAGACTTTCCTGATTCTCTATCCCAGCAACTGAATTACTTTAAAACGGGCGTATTTTAAACTCATTTTTATTAGAAAGCGACATTAAACCATGGGTTGATCTAGGACTCCTGAACGGATTGTGGTCCTGTTTTGATCTTCTGGTTTGCCAGTTCTATACCCTTTCAGTGTAAATAATATCTGATAGAATGTTATTTCCCAGGTACTAATTTTGTGTTCGAGTGTTCTAGTTTTGGGATGATATGACGCTATGAAAAAGAAATGAAAATATCTTCTAATCCATTTGCATAGTTTTATTTAAAACATTTCCATGTTCTATAGGCTAGTTGATGTTTTATTCTGGACTGATGGAAGTGCAAAATCAAACAAGATCGTTGCTAGTGTCAACTCTAAAAAAGAAAAAAAATCTATTGAAAAACCACTTGATTGTTGACTGACACAAACTTATAAATCTGCATGTATTTATTAAAATATTCCAATATTTTTGATTGACACAAACAATTATGAATGTCCAACACTACAATGCCAGTTCTATGTTGGATGGAACCTACGCAATCCATCAATAACTTTCTATTATCTCCCATTGATATTCATCCAATGCATTCTACGACCGAAGCTGTAGTGACGTCACAACATAAGGCTACATGAAAAGTACCTCCTTTGGCTAGCTCTATTGTTTTGCCTTGATATTTGCATACTTTCCAGTGTTACATTGAAGAGTTATAGACTCCACTCATGTAGTCTTCAAGGATACTCCTCATAGGAACTCCAATATATGTCTTGTTACAAGAACAAATCATACTGAATTCACAAGAGAATGGCATGAATATGTATGCAGACAGACTCACACTGTGGCTACAATTATACATAAGAATAAAATATGTTAATACAGAGAACAAAGCAACCTCCATCATTGATATAATAACACATTAGATTATACGTTATACCTCGGATACAGTACCTATTTTTATAAATGGCTGAAAATGAAGAAAGAAAAAAATTCAGCATAAATTAAAGACATGTATTTTTAATGCTATGAGGAAGGGGTAAATAGTTTGGTATTGCACACATCTTGTTCATTTCTAATGGGTATTTCTTATGTTTTCCTTGTATTTGTTGTCTTTCATAGGATTGGCTATTTCTTCATGAGTGAATCAGGATAGTGACTAAAGGTGTCCTCACGATCTTGCACCGTTCTGTAATACAGTCGGGTATGATACCGGCGAGAGGCAATCTTTAAAAACACATGTGAGCTAATAGCAGGAAATATCCATCCATACCTTCAGAGATTTCACCAATTGAAACAGGCAAGACTGTCTCATCATGACAAGTGCTTTCGAAGCCAATGAACTCTTACAGCACAACCAAATATCACACTTAAATCAAAATCTTCACCCTTTTTTCTCGTCACTAAAAATCAAAGAGGAAGCAACATTATTACATTGCGTGCTGTACACAAATACACAAATCTGATGCAAAGTACTCAGTTCAAAGTATTTTTTGCTTTTCCTTCTCTAAATATATATCTCTGTACGGTCATTAAAATATGGAGTACTACTGGCAAAGTACTTATAATTTAGGTGTGTATCCCTCAGCTTAACAAGTACAGTCTGATTAATGCGTTAAGGAACAAATCTTTTAATATTTTACAGTGGAATATCCTAACTGGAGAAATGTGCACATCCACCAAACATGTTATTTATTACACTAGACGTTAAATTAAATTCTTAGAATTGCTGTCAACGCACCATGGTTTATAAGAAACAAACAACTACATCAAGAACTCAGAATAGAAACCGTTCGTCATCACATTAAATCTCTCACAAAAAAATGTTTTATTCGTTTAAGAAAAACCAATAACCATTATAAATTAGGTAAAAAACGTACACAAACGAGACTCAAACGTAGATTACCACAGGAAATCCTGTCGGATCTCTCGTCTGGTGAATCCTTAACCTCAGACGAGGAAAACACTTCCTAATATAATAATTATGCCATAAAAATAAATAAATAGGTAAAAAAAAAAAATATATTTCAGGTAATTATTATATAAGCCTCCTTTTTAATATCAATTAATTAATTATCAATTGATTTTTTCCTTTTATTGTACATAATTTTATTCAATAAAATTAATGTTACAGCTCAGAAATAATGTACATTCTTATCACTGATTACCAATACTTTTCATAACACGTCACTAGCACACAAGTGCAGGCGTTACTTTGTCATTCTTCTCTTGCCCAAACAACACTGATTTTACCCACAACCACAAGTTGCTGAAAAGATGTAAATTATATCTGAGCGCAAACATTTTACCAATTTTTGAAAAAAAAAAAAAAAATGTCAGTATTTTTTATTCAGTGAAAATTTGAACAGTGCAGTCCAATATAAGTGTTGTAGATTTCAAATTTGGGACACCGCGTTTTGGGTTCACGCATTATACTAAAAAATTGCTTGCTCTTTAATCTAGAGCGGGACCAAAATTATGACTCTTATTTCAGAATAAAAGCTATTGGAATTTCTTGTTCCTTTTACTCCAATTTACATGCTATATTTTACTTTTCAATAAAATCAATATACCTACCTACTCTTGATGTTGACTTTGGGAAACATAATGTTTTTGAGTCAACTTACTACTTGTAGTTCACTGTCGCTGTACTGGATTTCAGACTTCTACTCCCTGTTACTTGTGCACAATTAGGACGTGCAATACCTACCTATTAGCAAGTATTTGCGCTCTTAAAACATGGCAATTGGAGCAAAAGTTTTTGAACGCTCTATAATATTTTATATTGCACTGATATTTATTTCAAATTTAAATTATATACCCGGAGTTGAAGTTGAAATATAATGGAGTACAAAATATACTCCGACTGAAGTTCAACATTCGTTTGGGTACTATTAGAACAATTGTGTTTAATTTATTCGTTTCCTTGTGCTTTGGTTATATTTTATTTTCCTTCGTCTTATATTACTCGTGATAATACTGGCGATACAAGAACTCTACCTGAGTTAGCGGTGTAGTGGTATATGGCGCTTTCTGCTAAATAGTAAGCCAAACATGAACATTTTTTTTTGTAGTTTTATTCCTCTTTGGTTAATTGGCGCTAGTGGCGTGTATTAATGTTTTATAATAATTGTTTTCTACATTGGTTGTTAAACTGCTCAGATCTTTACTCATGTTCACTTACAAATTTCTTATGTTATGATATTAAAAAAATGTGTAGGTCACGATGAATATTAATTTATGATAAATTTTATATGTGTACTATTTACAGTATCCTTTTCGTATTTAGGTGGTACTAAGAAAGGATTTTTAAACATAGGACGCCCGGGGCAAAAACCTCAGCGGCGACAGAGTGCCCTGTTTCAGCTTGTAAGATGCAAGCAAATTTAGGCTCGTCTCATTTGATTCCATTTTGTAGTTTAAAGTTTCACGTGGAATGAAAATAAAAGCATTCGAGAGTCTGTGCTTTTGGAACCCCTTTTCGGATCTATTAAATGAGCGGAATTCTCATTTTGAATCTCGTGAATTAATAATGACCCAAGTTGTGAGCTTTCATGTACAATTTTATTTCTGTCTTCATCATTTCCAGCTTTCTCAGCAACAGCTCTTGTTTCATATTTTATTATTATCTTCTGTATTTCCCCTCCTAATATTTAACTGGGTGAACGTTCGTTTCATAAACACAAACAGTCATGTACTCGTAGCTTTTTTTCAAATATCATTTTGTACAAAGCTTGTTTTTCTCTAATGTCATTTTCTATAAAAAAATCTTTTAGCAAATGTCATTAGTTAAGAAAATGTGTTTCAAACAGAATCTTCAATTTTGATTAAATCAATTGACTTATTGAAATAAGTTAGCCTAATATATAGTATTATACTCACTATATTTAAAATCTCAATAATATATGGATTACTTGTTCAATTGTTTGATACTTTTTTTATATAGAACTGTTGAGCTATCTCTTTCTACTTTTCCAATCTCTTTCCCCTTGATTTTACATTCTTCGACTCTCACGTCTATTGTTCCCAATAATCCTTTCCTGGGGCAACATAAATCAAAATTAAATTCTTTATACGCTTTTCTCTAAGTTTCTTAGTGGCTCATGAGGATTTCACTCGACAACCCTTCCCAGCTTACTCAGACTTACAAAGATTTTTTTTTCTTCTCTTAAAGAAACAATGAAAACATCTCAATGTGTGGCGCTTTAAGAAGCAGTGTCCAAAGAAAATCGTACAACTTTACTCAGGTTTGAGTAAGATAGTTCCAATTTTCTTTACTTTTTCTATGCTTCAAAATGATCTTCTCTTGAAAGGTCCACTAACGAAATGAATCTCTTCAAAGAAGTACATATGACCCAGTCGGAAAAAAACAAACATATACTTCCTTGTTATTTTATAAAATAAACATTTATTACATAGTTATGTAAATAACCAAAACAGAACAATGCAATGACATTTATATTTAAAATATTCGACAAATGCATAAGGATTTACATTTGTGCTCGGTCTTAATACTCTTCATATCCTAATTAACTTTCCCCAGAACGAAATCTGGTCCGGGCTCCTCTGATACACAGACAGACATACTTGATGCTCTGATGATCGCTATTTGAACTCGGGCCCGGATCCAGCCTAAAATTGTTCCTGTAAATAACCTCAAAATCATGGAAACCTTCGTATTTATATTATTTAATGTGTGCAGGAGCCGCCTCTGTCTGTTGGGCTATGAAAACAAACATTGGGGATAATAAAATTAGTGTACGTAGCATTTGAATCAAATTGAACATGAAATCTGAACTGTATCAAATATGCACCATACTGGGGAACTGTGAATGTTTGATGATTATTAATGATGTCTCTACTTTCAACTCAACAGTGAAGCTCGGATAACGCCACCAATGACGAGATTACTGAGTGGCTAACCATTTTTTACTATGTGAAATGATAGAAAATCTATGTTTTAGCCTTTGTGTATTGCGTAATAATGTCTAAATGTCTGTATATTAATGCCTTTAGTATAATGATGGCTTCTCAACTCTCCTATTCATATTTCACGAGTTCTCTACAACACAGGTCAAATTGCTCAAATACAATAGTTTACCTGCGCATAGTGCAAAGTACAAATACCCGTATATCTGCCTTGTTACACACGCTTGCCAACGTCAAGTGTACACACTACGTTTAATATATCTTCAATAATGGATGTAATTTATCATTCCTGTTGGTTAACTTCTAGATATAGTACCAGCGAAGATACGTAGCTATTAGTTGCATATGCTCATGATTATTGCTTACAAATGTAATTAATGACTAGGTATATATTCCTATGTAGGTAAGTCCACAGACACATTGGTCGGACGTTGTCGGTAGTATTGTAGTAGGTTTGTATTGGTGTTCCGACCACATCACATAACTTGCCTCCTTATGTTTTAGCGAAGTAACTTATACCTATAGCAGAACTCCGTGTCTATAGAGTCTACCCTGTCTATTTATGTATAGATTGTATAGTATAGTAGTGCTTTATTTAGATTGTCGATGTCGGCCCGAGACATTGAGTCCCATTACGCTTACTTAATGTTTTATTTTAGATCTTATTTTTGAATTTTTACTGTACTTGTCACTACGGTCGATCAGTATGACCTAAGTCTACATTAGCAAATTGTGGAACATTGAGAAAAAAAAATGGTCCCTTCTAAAATTGATAAAGACACCTAAAATGCGATTGTTGAGGTCATGCTTTCGTTCAAATGAAATGTAACCGTACTAGACATTTTCTGATTTTCCAGACATCTCGCAATTTCTGGATATCATAGAATTTATCTAATGTTGTTGGGTTTACACATACACATGGGTTGGACCCGTAAACTTGTAAAAAAAAAAAAAAAAAAAATGTTCCACAAATATTTAGACCACTATGGATCTTGTATTGAGTTAAACTGAATGTATATATTTTTAATATTATTTTACACAGATCTTGTACGTCTAACTTTCATGTGATCCTCACACATTAAGAACTGCTGTTAATTATACAGGGTGGTAAATATTTCGTCATTCTCATGTGCTACTTTTAATCGAAATTATTCTTTCCAATAATTTTCGAATAAAACCACCTCTAAGTTTATTATTGGTTAAACTCGCAAAGTATAAATATTTTAAATAAATAATAATAAATAATAATAAATATTACATAGGGGCAAGGACTCTGAATGTTACGGACCTCTCTTTATATAAATATTCATTAAAAAAAAAAATACATTTCTATTACCATAGACATATTACTTCCTTGTCAATCGTTCCTAGTATTTCATGAGCAATAGAAATTAAATCATTATTGACTTATCGAAGTCAATTTTGATCCACGTGAAATGTTAAAGTTCAATTTCTATACGTTCATTTTTCCAATGTGTCCACTTCCTCGTGGTGTTTCACCCGGTATCTAGCAATTCCTATGATAATCCTTTATACTTTTCATACCATTTAGATTTCGATCAAGTCAAATTTAATCTCTATAATTTAGATGTTTCTTAATATTACCAATTTGATATACACTCGTAAATTCTTGACCTACGAATTCATATAATTTTAATTCAGTTATATTTTGAAAACGAACAGTGAGTGTTGACCTATGTTAAATTTGGGATATTTTTATAACCCAAATTTTGGAAATATCGCTGAGGTTAAGCAACATTCAGCGAGGTTAGGAATTAGTGGATGACTAATGTTACAGTGTTATCATTTCTGAAACCTCATTATGCTGGAACTCAGGTTGGTGGGTAGCTTAATCATAAGTCTACGTTTTCTTGAATATTCGGTCAAACCGGAAGATATAATTGTTGCCTTGACTAATTTTTCATAACTATTCAAATCGAAACATTTATACCCATGTTATGAAATTAATTAAATTCCAGTCCCACAGGTTTCCTTAGGATTATCTTGTTTCATGTGAGATTACAATGATTACAGTCCACCTTTGTGAACCGTGGCTGTACCTATCAAATGTGTTCTGTTTTACATCAAGTTACATTTATAATCCTATACTACTCATATAATTACAACTTGGACATAATGACTTTTACATACGTTACTTTTTCAATGATAAAATATTAATTGATTCAAATTACGCATTTGAGTTAACTTTTAATACCTTTAGAGTGCATCAAATATAAATTTAAACATTAATATACAGGGTGGGGAAAGTCTGGAAACCCCTGAATTAACTTTCGAATGGCTTCTTCGGTAAAATTAAAATATTGTAAGGTAACGGCTAATAAGACCTTCTTTTAGAGTGGTCGATTTTTGTTACGGCCCCATGTCGGGGCCAGGGGGGCCAACTTCATTTTTTTAAATACAACCCCACCTTGCGATAACATTTTTGGAAAGATCTTAAAAAAAGAAATACATTAGTGCAAATTTTATTTTTTAATATTAACTGTTTGCAAATGGCGTCCAATTTGGTATGCAGTAAAGTCTGGAAACCCTGGAATATCTTTGAAAGGGCTTCTCAGTAAATTTAAAATTGTGCACGGTAAGTCGGGGTAATTAGACTTTCCAAAAATTATCGCAAGGTGGGGTCTTGTATTTAAAAAAATGAAGTTGGCCTCCCTGGCCCCGACATGGAGGCCGTAAAAAAAAATTGGTCCCATTCTAATATAAGGTCTAATTACCAGGATTACCGTACACCATTTTAAATTTACTGAAAAACCATTTCGAAAGATATTCAGGGGTTTCCAGACTTTACTGCATACAGACGTTGGACGCCATTTGCAAACAGTTAAATTAAAAAAATAAAATTTGCACCAATGTATTTGTTATTTAAAGACCTTTTCAAAAATGTATCGCAATGGTGGGGTTCGTATTTAAAAAAATGAGTTGGCCCCCCTGGCCCGACATGGGGCCGGTAACAAAAATCGACCCGACTCTAAAAGAAGGTCTTATTAGCCCGGTTTACCGTACAAAATTTTAATTTTACCGAAGAAGCCATTCGAAGTTATTCAGGGGTTTCCAGACTTTTGCCCCACCTGTATAGATACTTGTTTACCCAGAACCTATTAATTGAAAAAATGTTTAAATGAATGAACCTATATACTAACACAAGTACCTTTTCAATCGTTTATGTATGTAAAACATAACTAATTTTACGGAGATTCAAACCTGAACCCCATGATTCAAGTTCTCTGCGCTCACCATTTCGCTATTGATGAGAATAGTTCAGCTATTTGAAAAATATATTGGTAATATAGAATCGTAAATATATTTTGAATGTGGATAAGTCCAATCATTCCTAGAATATCAGTTACCATCATTTATTGAAAGGTTGATTTCCAATAGCAGCATATGAATCACTATTTCCAACAACAATCATAATAATATCGTGTAAACTCTTCTACGATCAGGTCAACACATGAGAACTTCAAGTATTTCTGATATTGTAAAATTATAGGTGTGCAGCACATGAATTTATTTACTAAATCGGATGAAATGAAATGGGTACTATAATCGATAATCCAGCACATTTAAACCTTTTATTCAAACCTATTAGAGTTTTGGTTGTTTTCTCATACTCCAAATCGAAACATTAATATGGATCCTCATTTCTGTTGTGGTTAGTGGGTCATCATACTCGTTCCATCTTCTTGTGAGTTCTCAAGATGTATTTCACCTGTGGTCCCTTTTACTTTAAATTCTAACACGATTTGTAATACCTACTTTTGATTCAATTTTTGAGTCTTTTGTTATACGGTACAACAGATTCTGTAACTCTTTATGCAATCCAAGGAAAAAATTTATCTAAGTTTTTTTTCATTTTCTCATTCACCTTCAGATATTTTACTCTTTCTGGTCGTGCTTCAAAGAAATCAAGAAGTCCCTTAACGAGAAATTTTCAAACGAGATAGTACTTTTACATACAGGTCTGAAAATTCTGAAGTATCAGTTAAACGAGCGTTTTGTAATTCATTGTAACAGTGAAATCCTATTATATTTTTAGGCGCTCAATTTCATTTTCCTTTCGTTCAAACACACATACAGAGTATCTAGAAGACAATGTTTCATCACGAAAAAGAAGAGTCATGTACACATGTAAATTTCCTCACGTATTTCTTACTATATCCTGTAATACCCTGTATATTAAATAATATGTTTCAGAATTCGTGAAATGCTTTTAAAATGATAATTATTAGTTTTAGTTCTGGATACTGCTTGGAAGTGACAGACGCTCGGGTTTCCTTCATAATCCTTGTTTATATCCCCAGTCCTGATCCTGCTATAGTTTGCAACTTCATCGTGTTGGCCTCTACACGCACGCTCTGGTGTCGGGTACTTGGCTAGTGTCTGGAATATATTAGTTGGAATAGGTCTGGTAGGATTTCGTGTTCGTGTTTATATTGGAAGGATCCTTGGAGTATCAATTTCGGACATTCCGACTGTCAGAAAGAAATGTGTCTATGCATTTTTTTGTATTGCATGTGAGTTTTATTTTCTTAGTTTTTGTTCTTGATTCATGTTTCTTATTGTTGCTGGCCCAGGTAATTGTTGAAATTGTTTTCAACAATTTTGAATATCTCATTCGTACAAGGAAAAAGGCTCTTTTCATAACAGTTTTTCGTTGCTATCCATTTCATTTTGAGTAACGTCCCTCGGTTTCTTTAACAGCCATTTCGTTCTATACGATTTTATTTATGTCACTCTTCATTTTCTTGTCGAAACTTGGAAGTGATGACCATTCCTGTTTTCCAGCATATTATTCGGCACAAATTTATTTTTCAATATTTTTAAAGTAGAAAGTTATATCTTTCTAACTTACAGACCAAGGAAGATAAAATATAACAGCATTTGCTGTGATACTTGGATAAACATATTTTTTTTACTAAAGCCATGAACACGATGAGTACCTGAAGGCAGGACACTAAAACTACAAACGTTATAAATAACATAATTAAACATGAACGAATAATTGAAAATCTTCCAAAACATTAAAGTAGACAGCATATAGTGCACCATTAAAAAGCATAAACTTGTCTCTCCTTGTTACTTTGGTCACTGTATAGGAGACGCTGTCGTATAATTTACATATTCGTAGGCATGGGTACCAAAGCGTGGATAGGATGTTTTTTATATCCTTACATCTAATAAAGCTCAAGATACTTTGACGTGCAATGTTTATGGGTACCTAGGATTCAGCAAAAATGTAACGTGTAAGTAGAAATAATGCTTTCTTTAGACTGCCAGTTGACAGTCCACGTTTAGAAAACCACTATGGAATTATTTGATAAATCATTTGTATGCTATCTCGTACTATTTTCTAAGTAAAATTTTGGTTCTAGCAAAACCGTTGGTGTTTTCTTCAATGAAGAAACGATAATTTTGGTTTGAGAGTTGCCAAAATGTATCTCTTTTTACAGTATTGATTGTCTCGAGTAATGGTTATACTTTATTTTACTACACATCCGAAATCGTTATAAAGTGTTGACACTGGGCAATCAAAATGCTTTGTTTCATTGAATATACTTGCCAGCGGCAGGTATAGATCTAGCAATCTTGTATATTCTAGCATTCCTTGCAGTCACAATCAGCTCACTTCGAGACAAGCTCCAGGATATCTATCAATATCATAGATAAATATAATTTATACCAAAGCATTTCTCTAACAATAAAATTATTCTCTTGCTCAATAGATCACTGTGTGTGTCGCCTCGGTCTTCAACTATTCAGGCTATGCTATGCGTCTAGCAGAGATTGTTACATATCAAAGCCATGTGATATTGCTACACCTGGATTTATATCTGTATTGACACTCTTAACCTTTGGTTCAGCCACGGACTGGTCATGGATAAATCATTGTAACACCGCGTGTTTTACTCTAATTATTCATCGGCCATTGTGCTGGTCGTGCTCATGACCAGTACAGTATTACATTAACTATTAGTTTTTATTATATTAATGTTCAACTTTGTTTCTAAATACTTTGAGTACTCCCAACAAGGCACGGACTGACATTTATTCGTACAATAAAAATAAATGTTTACCCTCTGGGTTTCGAATGTGAAGTTTTCAGGGAAAAGCTTCATGTACAATTTTATTTTTAATTTTACAAAACCCTTGGAACTGCAAACAGTTTCGAGTTTCATGTAGCTCCTCAAACCATTGCATGTGTTCTGAAAGTTCATTCCAAATGCTTTTTATTCTTTACCTATTTAAAAAATTACAAATAACATTGCAAGACTACTCTAATATACTCGTAAATACATAGCATGTACTTCTATTATAAAAACAAAAAGAGCTTTCATATTCCTCAACTGACACCTTGTATTAAAAACAAAACGAACCAGCTCCCTTCTCTGTTGTATTTTGCTTGTATTTGCAACAATTAGATACCGGGTGTTACTGTGATCCAAAAGCACCATTACATGTAAAGGTTATAACTGATAACCATATATTATTTAGTGCTTGATATTGTTCCACCAATATTAATATTGGTTATAATTCTAAGTTGCCATATTGAGTAAACATAAGATCTGTGTGTGGGCCCATACAATATTTCCACCACCGTAAGATAGGTCAAATAGGTATTCTCATTACTCTTTAACGAAATAAAATATCGTTAATTTTAAAAGCGTCCATTTCTCTAACCCACCCAGTATTTCGCAACGCACTTCTCTGCTTGAGTAAGTTTCAACTTTAAACGCTCTAAAATAATTCCTACAAACGTGCGTTTTAATTTTGAATTCAAACAGCATGTCTGGTATGATTTTTTGTAAATTCGGAAAATAGTGATTACATTTTGGACGTTTCTTGATCTCCCATTTATTGCAAAAAAAATCACCCTGCGTTCTCCCGAACTTTCTTCATCTTTTCCTTCCCTTGTTTTGCAAAACACTATTAAAAGCTATCAATCATCTTTGAGTAACAACGAAGAAAATGAATCATCTAACTCTGTTTCAAGACAAAAAATACATGTGCTAGTCAAATATTGCTGTAGGTAATAAAAAATTAGAAATGGGAATAAAAAATATCATGTCGCACATTTTACTATAATGAAAATTAATTTTAAATGTGGAAATTATGTTTGTATAGGTAATGAGTTGCTTGTGCTTATGAAAGAAAAAAAAACAACAATTTATAATAATGAATGTAAAACACCCGAAAAACCTAACAACCATGGCTCTACTGAGCTACAGTTGCCTGCAAAATGAAATCGCTTTCAACGTTCAAACATAACGTCGAAATAGTATTGAAATAAAATATATGAATGAAATGAATGTACGAATGAATGAAATGCTTTTACAACTGTACGCGCAATCGTATTTACGTTTTCTTTCTCTGGTCTGCAATTGTGTTTCCCAAATGACATTTTTCATTTCCACTCTCTCTCGTATTTATCTGTTGAATTCATTCGAAATGTGATTCTCTCATTCCATTTCGTATTCGCCCAGGAGCAGACGTTTATTCTCTGCATTTCCCGTCCAAAATAGGCGACGATTTTATTTCGGCGTTCCGCTTGTTTTTTTTTTTTTTTTTTTTTAGATTTTAATCAGAGGTTCATATAAATATAGACTGCCATTAAAAAAAATCATATCTTTGTTTATTATTAGAATTAAAAATTTCCGAAAATTATTTTCCATAGTTTTCCAAATGGGGAGAAGTCCTCCTAATTCAGAAATGCAAGAAATAATTTTAATAATATTAAGTATAACAAACACTATTTTTGAAAAATATATTTTCATTTATGTTGCATCATATTGCCCTGTTTATAAAAATGACACTATAGTATTGGTCTTTCTATTTAAAACAAATTTGGTGTAGAAAAGGCCATGAGAATTGGCACTTTTTTAAACTAAAGTTTTCAAATAATTTCAATATCAAATCGATTCCATAATAAATTAGTTTCATAAAAATAAATTATCCGGTGAAGCTTGGGACTTTTCCAGTAAAACACATAAAAGTCTAAAATACAGAAGACAACATAACATGTCACTATACCTACTCGTAGGTACTATAGAAAATACATAGCTTAATACATTTTCAATACTTTTCTAACCCTTTGAAACTTTTCAATCGTGAAATCAATGTACTTACTAGAGAACTCCATTTCATATTAATTGTTAAAAAATATGAACATTTATTTTTTTAGAAAATATGTTATATTCCTTTAAGCGGTTTTGAAAATCAAACCGCTGGAAAAATATGATGTTATATGAATTGATAAAATATTATTCTGTAAGAACATGGTTAATCCTTTTGCTCGATAATCCCAACAGTAGCATTATAGCAAACATCTGCTTGTAGCTAGGGTCTAAGAGTGACATGCAAATGTAGATTAGCCTCTTTGGTATCTACTGTTCTTTTGCTTCACGTTTATTTACCTATAAGTTCAGTCAAGATGGGAATTTCACACTCCATTCTTGGAAAATCACCAGCAAGCTACCCGCACAAACCTTACACAGCCTCAGTTGGGCCGGAAATGACCATTATAGGATTACTTAGAATTGAGTGGTTACCCACCAGATTCTTACTTTGTTTTCCGCATAGTTATTTGCCCTAGTATTTTACATGCAAATATGTACTTATGTACCTATATGGCGATACAAAATTTCTGAATATCGATCTGTTCGCTTTGATATAGGTAGTAAGAATTCTTTGACCAACAATTCAAAGGACTTTAATTTTATTGTAATATTTTTCCCTATCCGCGAGAGAGGAGAGATGAACAGATAGCTACTTTTTCGCGGTTGTGGAATGATTTTATGGACTCTCAATCCAAAGTCTAGGCTCCTTCTGTGTACAATGATTCGAACTAAAATACGAATAGAGAACTGAAGACTCTCCAGCTTGTAAATCATAACATTATGAAAACTGGTTGCGCTCTTGCTGTATCACTTTTTTATGAATTTGATTTTAATTTATCACAACAAGCCTCTTATGGAGGGGGGAGGTCACCCCCTTCCTTCTCCCCTCTTTCTTGCTGACAACCTCGCCTCAAAGTTCTAGTACCTATACGATTTGACAACTGTTGGCGTAATAAGTAGAATGTTTGGTCTATTTAATGTTTGGAATGTTTAGTCTATGGTGATTTGGAACCAAGTTCATTTTAAGAGGTAGATTTTGTGAATTCCACTCTAATACAATGTTGTTGTGGTTCTTATTCTCCAAACATTTTGATGTTCTCGTTCATAAATGTTCCATGATCCATAGAACCTATTCTCCAAATTATCAACCCAAATAACATCATTCCCAGAGTTTTCTAATCAATTTTCTGAGAAAAATTCCAATACATATCAAATTTCAAATTGTTCCTCTCACGAAACTTGTATATTAAGCGATTATATACCAACGTACATAATCGCTCATACTCATCTATTCAACAAATTTTTGCTTGCATCTGAGTGTTCAAGTCTCTCTGCATCACCTCTTCCATTGAGAACATAGCAAACATCTCTTCCATCTTCTGCACGTAATTGCAAGGCTGGCAGCTGTACGCAGGCAGCATCACACGCCGCGCGTGCAAAGTGATGAATTATTTCACTTCTTTTTTACAATTTTTTTTACAAGTCATCTCTTACGAATTAAAGTACCTACCTCTGTGAGTTGTACCCCTTCTCTCTTTTTTGTGCGATAAAAAATAAAATAAAGAAGAGAGTGAAAAGTGTATTGATTCGGTTTCAAGTTTTCCTGCCAATGAATGCTCGCCGTCCTGATGTGTTGGGAGTTTTGCGTCCTTTGGATGTGTTGCTTTACGGACGATGAGATTGATTTTAGGTAATAAGATTGATGACAATTAAAGGTAGTTGTGATTTTTGAAAATCATTTTATAATTGTTTTATGAATTTAAATATAAGGTATTTGTTGGATTTTTTTCAAAATAATTTTTAAATTGTTTTTATGAATTTTGTAATTTATTTAACTGTTTCTGCATCACCTTAATAACAGATTTTTTTTTAATTTCTAGTGTGCAAGCATTGTGCTGCCTCAACACTCGTCAATGTTTCTATTCCCATAGAGTGCTTCACCTAAATGCAGACATCATAACCCTTCTACTAATTTTCACCATTCAATCGGAAGCCCCAACTGAGCTTTCTCTCATGTTTTTTGTAATCAATCAAGTTTGAATTCTTTCCATCAGCTTTCCTCAGCTCGTGCGTACAGATGATTTTCTTATCTACTTTATGATTCATCATAATTTGTATCGTTGATTTCTTCTCCAGCATTCCTTTCGTCAGGTTCACCATTTTGAATGGCGTCTCGATCATCTTACAAATTACAAAATATAGTTTATTGTGAATATAATGGTGTTATTTAGTTAATACTATAGGTATACCAGTGGTACCACCAATCCAATCTCAGAAGTTGGCAGAGACTAATACATAGTTTGCTAATATTTGACAAAGTACCACACGAAAGAGGAAGATTCATTTTGATTATCATTCGTGAATAATATAATTTAAATTCCTTTAATCTTACTATGGATCGTTTTCAATGGAATCAATGATCGTGTCGGAAGAAATGTCGATTCAATCGAAAACGATTGCACTTCAATCAACTCACTGTCAATGTGCAACATAATTCAACAAATTCTCGAACACTTGGATTACTGTCCGCAGTCTGGCTAATCTCAACCAGACGGAATCCTTGAGAACGTAACCTACATAGTGAGGGGCTATAAAACAGAATTTTGGCAAGTAGCAATCATGTTTGAGAAACCGATTGGAAGAGCTCGCTCGACCACTGTCATTACAGAAATGACAAGCTGTAATTAATTACACGCGCACCTGCTGAGCAGCGTATATACATTCCGGTATATCTTCTGACCAGTCTCCACAGCCATGTGCCTGAGCATGCGGACCTGTTTTGCATTTGAAAATGTCTGAAATTCAAATTGGTTTCAGAATCATGTATTATTTCCAATATGAAGATATCTTTTGATATTATGACAGGCTTAAATCGTTTCAATATTTTTGACAAGTAGTCGGTGTAAAATAAATTCAATGAATCTGAAAACAATGATTATTTTGTTAGGAATCAGAATCGAACCCATGAATTTGATGTGAAGTACGTGAAACCATGATGGGCTAATATGATCGAATTTTATTTAAAAGAAAAAAATATGCGATTGCTATTCCATCTCAACTGATAGATCAACTCGTATCGTCGTGCTTTCTGCTTATCATTACGAAATCAATCACACATGCATTACCTTTCTCGTAGAATACATTGGTTATCTAACGATCACCAGTTTGTCTCAGTATACTTGCAAAAAACCAAATGGAGTTAGTTACTTTTTCCATATCATTAATTTTTGTTAGACGGTAAGACGTCATTTTAAAATTTTATCTCTAATATTATACTATTCTTTGTTTTCAATACACGAGCAGTCTGAGTGTTATCATTCAAATTAATTTCAGTTTGAATTTCCTCGTACGTTTTGGTCATTAACAGATATCTCTAATTATACTATTCTTTGTTTTCAAACATACACGAGCGGTCTGAGTGTTATCATTCAAATTAATTTCAGTTCGAATTTCCTCGTACGTTTTGGTCAATTAACAGAACTAGTGATCTAAGAATATCTCAATTACACCAGAAGAAAAAAGCCCGTAATTCCAGTAGAAATTGAAGGAAAGATGGAGAATTGTTCAGCAGAGCGATTATATGGGAAATGTCGTGGCACAGTACTGATTGATTCCACGAGGAAATCACAGGCAAAAAGTGCTTCATTATTTCTGTCACATTAACCTGTTGGTGATTTTAATTCAGGAGCTATTTTATCTCTATATTTTCGTTCAAAGATGACTAGGTAACTTCATTATCGATTCGTTGTCATCTTTTAGACGGTAAAAAAATCTTGTCGAAAGCCTTTAGGTTGATGTAGAATGTAGATTGTTGGTCAAAATGGGGTAATGTAATACGAGTTCTTGTACTAAAATCGTTCTTCATTATTTCAATCCATGAGCACTAGAATGGCATGTTTGCCTTTTTTAAAGGATCTTGATCTCAAAGCTATGGAAATCATTATTTTTTCATTTGGAGTATTCTCAAGTTGGTTTGTTTTTCTTCTTCTTAAATCTAGCGTGGGTCACATTATCAATGGATAGCTTCTTATTTGCTACTGGGCATTGTGACATTGTGATTGATATCATGCACCTTTTCTCCCAGACATTGAAGGCGGCAACCTCACTGGGTTAACCGAAGCAATTCTGGACAGTATTGGTGTCGTCCTAAGTCAAGTTCGAATTGAATTATTAAGAACCAATATAATACGTTTGGTGTCAAGCCCCTCACATTTGGTGCTATTGTTTGGGTTATTACTTCGGTGAGGTCTTGCGTACCAATAACTTGTGTTATTATCCAGGACCTATTGTTCAAATAAATAAGTAAACAACCCATCGATTCGATGTGGTACCTTCTGTTCTGTGGTTTTTGATGACAAATAGTCGTCTGTATTATTTTCTTTTCTTCTCCTCTGTGGCGGCTTTTACATCTAGTCGTCTCTGATTGATCTTTCTTGTGATTCTATTTTGCTTTTGGTTTGGCTTTTCCGTAAACCTTTAAATATAACTATTTATTTTTCAGGGAGCAATACAATCTAACATGTTAGGTCGTTGAAATTCATCATTAACGGTTTTTCAAAATATTTGTGAATGAATAGGTTTTTATTTTTAGATACTTTTCTTACGTGTCGTTGGTTTTTTATCAGTTACTGATATCACAATGTCAGGTTTATAATTTGCTGTCTAAGTAGTCTCTACCACCCAATACCTAACTCTTTGAGTAGGTCATCTTGAAGCTTTTTTATCAACAGAAAAATTACGAGTTTTTATAGGAATAGATTGGAACATTGCAATAGTTTTTGCGTTTTCAATGTAAATTAAGTTACCCTGGTAGAAGGAGGCAAGATTGAGCCTCCCAAAAACAAGAAACAAATGATTAAATTTTACTTTTGAAATGAAGAATAACTTTAACTAATTTCTAATTAGTTAAAGTTATTCTTCATTTCTAATTTCTAATTAGTTAGGTGAGCCACTAACTTTCACCGAAGCAACAACTAAACCGGTCTGCTCCCGAAATTCAGAAATAACTCTAGAACTGAAAGTTTCCAAATTAAATTAAGAATTTACATTGAAATTCCTGATGTTTTTATTTTTCCTTGAAATCATCAGCCTTTTAAAATTTTAGACCATGACATTCTTCTTTAAATGATGAATGATAATACTTCTTCCACCTTTTCTTCAGAAGATGTTTTAAGCCGTATCCCATGTCCTCATTCTCCAAATCGCACTTTTGTAAGCGAGAGAACATTGCAAGTTCATTTGAGAAAAAAGCACTTGGTTGCAGATGTTGCTGAAATTGACGAAATCGAAGAGCTCAAACAAAATTTAATCACAGCTAAGTCCCGAATACAAGTCTTACGAAGAGTTCCTAAAGGAGCACGTCGTATAGTAGCAGACAAATTTTCCAATGTTATTAAAAAATGTGTTCAAACAAATACTATACAAGATTGGTCACAACTTTTGTTGTTTTCATACATCGTTTTCCACACTGACGGAGACAAAAAAAAATCTTTAACAAATAAAATTAAAGAAAATATTGCAAGTTTTACATTTAACCCTCCGACAAAATCAAAATCGAAGAAGTCCACACCTTTATCTTTATCAAAGAGAATTGAAGCCAAAGTTGAAGATTTTGATATAAAAGGAGCTGTTCGCGTTCTTAGTTCGGATGATTCTCTTGCCCCGTACAACGACACAAACCTACAATTATTGCAAAGCAAACACCCCGTTCCTCAAACTGAATTGAAATATCCAGATCCCCCTAATGAAAATGATGTTTCATTGGTTGTCTCAGAAAAGCTTGTGCAATCCGGAATTTCATCTTTTCCAAATGGTTCTTCTGGTGGCATGGACGGTTTTCGACCCCAGTTCTTGAAAGATATTACTTCGTTTTCATGTGGAGAAAATGGCAAGAAAGTCCTATCTGCTTTGACGGATCTATGCAATTTTATGTTATCTGGTCGTGTGAATTTGCAAATAACACCTATTCTTTTTGGGGCTTCACTCTGTGCTTTGAATAAGAAGGATGGTGGTTTGCGACCAATAGCAGTGGGAAGCGTTTTTAGAAGACTTGCTGCTAAAGTTGCCGCGCGGTGCGTACAGAATGATTTAATTAATTATCTTTCACCTTCTCAGTTGGGTGTGGCCGTGAAGAAAGGATGTGAAGTTGCTGTACATGCTATAAGGACATATGTGACTCAATTGGAGAACAGAAACAAACTGTTGTTGAAAATTGACTTTTCCAATGCATTTAACAGTATATCTCGTGATGTCATGCTTCAAGAAGTGAAAAAGAAAGTGCCGCCTCTTTATCCATTTCTAGATCAATGCTACCGAAATCCATCTTTTTTATTTTTCGGTAAAGATATTGTTTTATCTCAAACAGGTTGCCATCAAGGTGATCCCTGTGGCCCTCTTCTGTTCAGCCTCACAGTTCATCCAATTGTTACATCCATCACATCAGAGCTGAACAGTTGGTATCTTGATGATGCGGTCATTGCTGACACTCCTGATAAAGTTTTGGAAAACTTCACAAAAATCGTTGAAATGGCAAGAAAAATAGGACTCGAAATAAATCCAGACAAGTGTGAGTTGTATTCTTGTTCAAAGTCAATTGATAGTACTACAGTCCACAACTTCAATACTATTTCACCTGGTATCCGCGTCATAAATGATGCGGAACTCAGCTTGCTGGGTTCTCCGGTTCTTGATGCTGGATTTTCAAGTTTTATGACACCAAAAATTGACAAATTAAAACTTCTCATATCTCGTCTAGAAGAAATTAACGCGCATGTCAGCTATGTGCTTTTGAAGAACTGTCTACTTATTCCAAAAATGACCTATCTAATGAGAACGAGTCCTCTATGGAAATTCAAAGATATAATAGAGTCCATCGATAAACTTTTATATGACTCATTAGAATCTATCTTAAATACACGTTTAAACGAAGATCAATGGACTATGGCGACACTTCCTATAAAGAAAGGTGGAATTGGATTACGCAAGATCAGTGACCTCGCTCTTCCAGCTTTCCTCAGCTCTCTTCATGGTGTGCAGGACTTGATGTCTCAGATACTCTCTTTTATGGATAATCAAGTTCATGTTCAATCTTTGAATGAAGTCATGGATGTCTGGAAAAGTAAATTCAGTAATCAATTGCCCAAAGACATGCAATTTCAAAAAAGTTGGGATGAAATCAGCACTAATATGATCATTGAAGAAAAGTTGAATTTTATAAGTGATTCAGAAAATGCACGTTTTTTGGCATTAAAAGCCAGTGAATCTGGTGCCTGGCTCCATGCATATCCTTCGAAAAACATTGGGACACAAATGGATAACTTGTCCTTCAGAACTTGTATTGCTCTCCGTTTGGGTTGTTCCATAATGAAGAAACATCAATGTGAATGTGGAACTACTGTTCAGGACAATGGTCATCATGGACTAAGCTGCCAAAAGAGTAAAGGTCGTTTTCCTCGTCACTCAGAATTAAATGATATAATACATCGAGCTTTAACATCAATCAATATTCCCTCCACTCTTGAACCAGTTGGACTATCTCGAAGTGATGGGAAACGACCCGATGGCATGACTCTTGTGCCGTGGAGCAAAGGAAAAGTTATGGTCTGGGACTGCACTTGTGTAGACACCCTGGCGGCCTCATACTTGTCGAGAACCAAAGAAACTTGTGGAGCCGCAGCAGAGGAAGCCAGTGAAAGAAAAACCAAGAAGTACCAATGCATCGTGGATCAAAACTATTTGTTCATACCCTTAGCTTTCGAAACTCTAGGACCATGGTGCATTGAGGCCAAAAAGATTGTTGAGTACATTGGTAACAAACTGACAATGATAACGGGCAGCTCCAGGGCCAAAGTGTACCTGAAGCAACGGATTTCCCTCGCTATTCAACGAGGGAATGCAACATCGATTTTGGGTACACTGCCTAGTGGGAAATCTTTGGAAGAGATATTTCTAATTGAGTAGTGGTTGATTTATTTTATGAAATACATTTATCTCTTTAACAGTTTAGTTATTCTACGAGTATCTGAAAAAAAAAATAAAAAAAAAAAAAAAAAATTTCTAATTTAACAATCCAAACATACCGAAGTGAACTAATGTACTCTGCTCCATTCTTTTTTGTAATCCAATGTTGTGTTTATTTACTTTTATTAACACCAATTCTTAAAATCAGTGGCGCATCTTCGATTAAGTCTTCATATTTTTTGTTCCGATGTATTTTTTTTTTTTTATCTCCAATTGTGAATATTACAGAATTTTCTGTCGGACTTTGTACTATACTTTCTTAATTCGTTCATGAATATTTTGTGATAACCTTTTATATTCGAGAATATTTAGCCAGATAATTCCAATACACTAATATCTTCGACATTATTTGCAAGTATTTTTAAACTTTTCATAATATTATCTCGATGATTTTTGTGGTTGTTGGTATATAGCCATTCTATAGTATTGTATCATTAGTACCTACTAATATGGATCCAAATCTTCAAGGAAAAGTATTAAACAAAAAAAAAAAAAAAATTAATCGTCTCGTCCTAAAGATTAATTTTTTATACTTCTTTATTTTCTTCTTCTTTATAAGTTTGGATTTTTTTGCTTCAAATACCGGAATGTCTGATAATCTAACGTCGAACCATCGGCATCAGATCACAGAATGACTCAGTGACTCACTCAACCACTAGACCGATAAACCACGCTCCGCCACTCGTATCTCATTCACTTCTTCAAACTCAGAGCCTCCCAGACAATCACAAAGGGGTTTTTGATGTAGATAGATTGGTTGTGCTGTGATTCGATAGTTACTGAGGATTCTGACAGCAGGAGAGTAGAAAGTAATTTTTAGTTGTCTCAGCTTGTGCATCAACCCTTGAGAAATTTCATCAACGAAATAAGAAGCGTAAAAAATTCAGCGTATTAATCACTTTTCTTCTTCCTCACTGAATTGTACTTTGTTTTCCAATTGTTTTGATTCCATATTTACAAACCATTTCTTGATATCTTGTCCTTGTGCTAGTAGCTACTTTATTCATTTTTTGTCACAATTCTACTTTACTTCCGAGCAAATGTATCTGAAACGTATCAGAAACCTAAATCCTACTCTAATGGTATCCTGAAATATACAAAATGTTCTGTTTTTTTAAAAGAAAATTTTAATTGATTGAGTATTCTCTACCAACATGATAGGTATTTATTGGTAATAACTATTTCTAAAACCATAGTTTAAACCAGTCTGTTGATTAAATAATAATTTTTTCTACTAATATAAAAAAATGGTTTAAACCACAGAAAACCAGAACACTTGTAGACAATTATTTTTACTGGCCCTATTATTTCTACATGGTCTTTTTAGATTTTCATGAGGGATAAAAAAAATTCAACTTTGTAATTAGGTTCAAATGAGTCAGTTGTCTAGTTTGTGTAATTTTATTATTACTGCTTTGTCATCAAGGCATATAAGCAAGACTTGAGTATTGCATTCATCATGCACTATTCTAGAGAGCCATTGATTGAATACCGTTTGTCAAGTTTTATTGGTTTCTGGATAATTTATGACAGGCCTAGAACTTGGAATCCAGCCTAGGAGATGGTCATTCAGAATTTTAGTACTTGGTGAGCAAGAACAAAGCGTAGGAATAGAGAAGTTTAGTTGAAGCCTTGAACTTGTTGACCAATATCCCACGTCTCACCTTCTATAACTTGAAACACCAGTGTTGCCATCCATGTCTGCTTTTTCTCTGTGATGAGCGAATAGGCAGATTTTTTTGTTCGTTTGTAAAACGTGTGTTTGTCCATGTTATTTGTGCTACTTTAAAGGAGCACCTATCAATTGAGAAAATTACCACATACATTTCATTCAGTCAGAGTTAGAGTCAATAGTGACTGAATCATCGAGATTAAAATTTCTGTCAATACTGCTCATCTGCACAGTCGGAAAATTCTTCAGACATTTCCCTCGAAGAAATAGAGAAACTGAACAAGACGCTTTTGAAAACAAAAAAAAATCGCCATACTCTATTTCTTTTTAAACCTGTACAAAAGGATTAAATTTATTTATTTGCATTAATCCTATTGTCTTGTAATTTTTTTTCTTCCAAATTAAAAAAATCCTCGTTTTTCATAATTAATCATTTTCTTTCTTAATTTTCTGCGTTTTGTTACCATTGTTTGTTCAGGTTTTTTTTATCTCTTATTTTTTTAAATATTAATCTTATTTAATTAAATTTGCAACATGGGTTATCCTCCTTATTTTTGACAGTCAGTACCCAACTGTTTTGGTTATGTTAAAAAAGAGAAGAAAAGAAAAATCCATTGCCTTTGGATTTACGACCACCTATTTCTCTTAATTGTGCCGTGAAAGGGTCATATTTTTGTATTAAATCTGCCAGTACTATCCTGCGTGGTATAATTGTACGCAACAAAATAAGGCGCCTCCATGCCATGTTAATAGTATATTGATACCTCGTGTCTCTAATTAATTAAAACTTTCTTGATTGACACATTGGGTCATGGAATCATTTATCTCTTCAATATTAAAGTAATTATTGATTAATTAAACATTTATCTGACCTACACCAAACGAAATGTTTTAGTAAGTCGACAGCTCAACTTGTTATATGTATTATTGCACGCTCATGTCAAGTACCTGATTATATCATGATGGTTGATCGCACATAGAAATATGTGCTTCAGAACGAGCCAACTTTTCTACTAAAGTTAAATAGAGACCATCACTCCCAAAGTTATAGCCGAGCTGGCTACAACACAAAAAACCTGAGTCTTATTCCCAATTTAAGGATTGTTTGGTGCCTTAAATGTAAAAGATAAGCCAGCCTATGATTAGTTGGATACCCACACTACCTCTCTATTGAAGTCCAGGTTTAAGTCCTTTGGTACATCAGATCTAAGCTTAAATTTTATCTAAAAATAACCATATTTGTGGCCACAAATATTTTACTTTGTATTCAGGATAAAATCCGCAAGAGCCTTGGAAATCTCTCCGATTTGGGGCCATAATCTGTACAGAGAGTTTTTGAAACTATACGCACAAGAGAAAAAGAACAAAGTCGCAATCTATACTTATAAAAGAGAGTTTCACTCACTGATGACTGACTCACTCATGATTCATCACTGTTTTCCGAACTGGTAAGTCTAGAAGCTGAAATTTGGTAGGTAGCTTTGTCTTATGGTTAGATGTGCATAAGACGGGATTTTTCGAATTCCCACTACACACTGCCATTGACGAAAAAGATTTTGCTTTCACGGCCATGCCTCGGCCGCAAAAGGGGCGATAGCCGCTAGTAAGTTAATAAACCACTTTTGAATTCATATCTATATTTGATGTGTTTAACAACTTGTGAGTAAATAGCTGGTAATTGTACCAATGTCTATCACTTCGATGCGATCGTAGCACAATGCAAGGTAGTAAACACGAAGGAAGCTATATTTGAGGCAACTAATAATTTGATGACGGGTATTACACTAATCCCTCTTGCCATAATGAGCTCATGAAAAGCATTCAGGACCAACCAACTCCCTGGATTCAAAATGACTACTTCAACAATGACTGTCAAGAGACAATAATATCACTTCAAATCAAAAATGGTGGCGCACAAAATCAAGAACAGGATAGAAGACAAAGGAAAGGGTTGCATGTCCATGATTCCAGTTGGAAACCATTTTACCATTGGTTAAATGATTTACAATTCTCACCTATATTGTCTCCGACACAATACAAAAGGAAGAGTTGAGCAGAGGGGCTGCGGCGGTTCATCCCCCCTGTTGAAACCTGCAGGGTAATAATACGCAACAGTAGCATTGAACTCAAAAGTGATAAAAGTGCGTACATCAACCCTCTACTAACCTACATGTAGAATGGGGTCGATTATTAAAATTAACACTTTGTGCACTTGGTGTGATAGAGCTTGTTTGTCTGCTCTTTCGACGTGTGCAAGTTTGTGTGAGAAGATTAGTATTTCATTTAAACTCTGAGCTAAGAAGAAGAAAAAAAAAGGGCACCAACGTTTAAATTCAGTTATCTGTGGGGCCTATTTACATCATATCCATTTTTTGTGACAATCGATATTATTTTGTGATCGCCATTTTTTCTCTGACAGAAATTCTGAACACAACAACAAATTATTTGAATTGTTGGTCCCAAAAATTCAATGATAATATTAGGACTGTATCTCTCTCGTAAAACTAGAATAATGACACTTTGGTTTATATATTACTAATAGACATTACACATAAGTTATGAGTTATCATATTTGTATTACTCACAATGATGATATAACAATTTACTCAAACGAGTATTCCAAAATATTTGTGATACTTGGAACTCGAACCACCGACCTCCAGGTTTACAAGTCCGCCGCCTTATCGATCGAGCTACTGAGGTTGGTTTATTAATACATAAAGGGTTAACAATATTACGATTTTGCATACTGTAGTGTTTCTATTGTAAAGAGTAGGGTTTGTTCGGAGCATAATTAATTACTATATTTTTTCAAAGATTAATAACATACTTATTGTGAATTTATTAAAAATACGCTTCATCCAGACAAGTGGACAAGCCGTAATTAATATACTCGTCATATCATCGTATAAAGTTAAATTATTATGTAATCTCATTATTATCTACATATTAGAGAAAATATTTATTGAATTTGGTTCCCACTTTCTTATACTTATCGACATTCTAATAATAAAATAAAAAAAAAATTAGAAATTTGATGATCATGATTGTATACAAATTCTATAACCAAATGTTTTTTTAGGTATAGTGTAAAATATTCAGCGAAATCATTCGAAATCAAGACAATGGTTTTAGTGGTGAGATGATTTCATTTCAGTCGTCTCTTCAACTGTCTAGACTAGGATCATTCAAGATTTTCCACGATGAATGTACAATTAATGCTCATAATTCTAGCATTAGTAATTGGGATCATGTATTTCATTATATTAGGATTATGTATGTATGTGAGTTTGAACAGTAAAAATGTGGACGAGGCTTATTGAAATATTTTAAAATATAGGTTTTGAATGATAATAACAGCTTAGAAATATTTTAATTTTTTATATGTTTTTTACAACCGTGAATTGGGTTTCGTGAGCTTGAACGAAATATACTATTGTACTCAGGGTAGTGTGTATTGCAGTTAAATGTTTCTCCTGTATCGAGGTAGGTACTTGGGCATGTATTTTATCAAGCTAAGTGGGGTATTTGTATTTATTAGGGAGTTTATTTATGTGTTTTTTCACGCTCGACTGAAAATTGAAGATGCGAAATGAAATAAAGCCAGCGGATCATTTAGTTTCGCGTGTGATACAGTTCGGTTTAGTGGTTAAGTCCTCTGTTGAAATTGAAACCAGGTTTCTATACCACCTAATATTCATTTGTTGGTATTATGCTATGTTGTGAAATTGGTGCACAGTATATGTGTTCGTATATCTTGCTTCACTTTGGCAGAATCCTGTGGCATTTTCAGATCGTCCGTTCTGATTGTTCATATTGGCAAACGTTATTTTCTTTTCAAAACAGATAATTTAAAGTTTGAATGATTATTTTATTTGTCATTACTTATAGCCCAATATATTCCTAAGGCTTGACAAATGTTATTGACTGTCATAAAAATAGTTGTAAATTGAATTAGAAATTCAATACCGTAATAAATGAGGCCCAAAGTTTCCAGATTCTCATTTATCACAAAAATGTTTTCAAATATTGAATGCAAATACTTATTCAGGCATTGTATTTTTCTGGTACAAACTATTTCTTTTTATTAAAAATTTTCTGATTCTATTTTTTTTTTTTAAATACTAGCATTATATCCTCTAAGCATGGCCAGTTTTATAACCCTCATATTAGTATGGAATATTCAAGAATATGTAAATGTAACCCAAATTGACATATAACCATCAAAGGAGCTCTCGATAATGCAAGTAAGTGTGGATTAGTTTTAGCATGATTAAAAACATACAATAAGTAGGAATCTCAGGAAAACCGGTTTTTAATAAATGAGTAAATAGTTTACAGAATACCAAATAACTTTGCCGCAAACCAAAGATATTCACCTAAAGTAGAATTCAATTGGCGAATCCTTTTTGGATAAAGTTTCTAATACTTGACCCTTTTTTTAACGGTATCTTTGTTTGGGTTTTATTATTTTTAGTTAAAGATTTTCTTTTGTTCGCAAGCTTTCATATTTTTTGGATTAAAATTTTCATGATTCTTCACTTTAATATGTCCCAGAAGGACAGTTAAGTAGCTGAAGAAATAGTGCAAATGTCACTTCAAAAGGTTTTCCTATATTTCACAATAACCGTGAATCATACAAAGATTTTTCTGACCTTGTGTTATTAATTGGAAGATGCCTCATACATTATATGCATAATCGAGTATACTTCCACCCTAAAGTAACACAAATTAACAGCATGATAAGTGCGAAAGTTCCGGTTTTCAGATTTTTCCCTGTATTTTTACAATAAACCCTACCATCATGCAAAATTTCAGCTTTCTAGTTAGTCGGGATGTGCTTCATAATTTAGACCCATAATAGATTTTATATTTTCTCCCTAAATCGACACCGTTTTACACCATGATAAGTGAAAAAGTTTCAGTTTTAAGATTTTTCCCAGTACTTTTACAATAAACCCTACCAGTATGCAAAATTTCATCTTTTTAGGTAGTAGGGAAGTGCCTCATAATTTATATACATAATATAGTATACTTCCTCCCTAAAACGACACCGTTTAACAGTTTTCAGAACTTTTTCAGATTTTTCCCTGTCTGTTTACAATAAACCCTACCATCATGCAAAATTTCAGCTTTCTAGGTAGTCGGGATGTGCTTCATAATTTAGATCCATAATCGCTTATATATTTTCTCCCTAAAACGATACCGTTTTACACCATGATAAGTGAAAAAGTTCCGGTTTTCAGATTTTTCCCTTTACTTTTACAATAAACCCTACCATCATGCAAAATTTCAGCTTTCTAGGTAGTCGGGAAGTGCCTCATAATTTTGATGATCTGTCAGTCAGTCAGTCAGTCAGTATCAAAATCGCAAATTTCAAAATTACATTCCTCTGAAAGTTTTTTGCATAGAGTCTTTAAATTTTCAATGCCTTTTTAATGATATTAGGACAATCTCTGTTCCAAATTTCATATCTCTATGATTAATTGAACCGAAGATATGAGGGTGTGAAAAACCGGGTGAATCGGTTCGTGTAAAGATACACTGCCGTGCTTGCTGGAACTTGGCCTGGCGCACTGCCGTGCGCTCAGATATTATGGAATTTCAATACATGAGATGAAAAGAGCCCTCAGAAATGTTTTCCATCATATTTGTATTTTTTCTTCGGATTTCTACACACAAAAAATTGATTTATTCAAAATATTTTCAATACAAAATACATTAATATCAAAGTAGCATTGTATTTTTCTACAGTTTACGAAATCATCTTCTTGTTTTTAATATTAAAAAATTGGCCTTCCTCATTCATTTTTTTTACATCTTAAAAAATATTAAACATTTTATTATTTCCTATGAAGTACAAAAGAAGGCATGTCGAATCGTTTGTACAAAATAACATTACATATTTATACTGGGTATTGCAGTGTCAATGGAGCTAGTGTTAAATGTAAATCCAATATCTGGTATCTTCACCATGTCTTTTTTTAAAAGAGCTCTTCATTTGATAATGAACAGATTGTACAGTCTGTGTGTCTACTTTTCCTCACTGGCTATTCCTTCAACTTATCTTGAATTAATTGAAAATTGGTTTAACTTTTTGAAGTTTCTTATTATGTTGTAGTTGTTACTTCAGCTCGTGGCATAGTCTGAAAGCTATCCCTTTATTTATACGCCAAGAGTTAAGTTGTACAGAATATATTATAATCTAATTGATCAATGAAACTCTTGGAAATGATATTTCACCCTGTAAAAAGATTGAAGAATTCAAAGTTATAGCGCAGATGATTCCCTTCGTATCTTTGTTAAAGTTTCTTTAATATTGTCTACAATGAAACAGAGGCATTTCTGTTCCTTCTGTATTCTCTGCGTATCCCTTTGATTATCGTTTTATTTATTTTAGTTATGATTTTTCTTTTGTTCGCAAGCTTCCTCATATTTTTCTTGACGGAACTGCTAAGTTTCTGCTTATTATTTGCTAGCAATAAATATAATTTGAGAAGGGCACGTATGTGTAATATGTGTATTCGTTTTGAAGAATAATATTAGTAAATAGTTCTCTCCTGGACAAAAAAGTTTTATTCAATTCCACAAAATTTACCTGACCCATGTGGTGTTTTAATTTGGATACGATGCCTACTCTACATTTTAAGATCATACAAAGTGATCAACTATTGTTTGTGAACAGATAATCAGTTTGCTAAAAAATCTACTCACTATGTTTCTATCACACGCCTTGATATTTTCTTTTAGATATACTATCAGAAGAGATGTGCTATTAAACTCGAGTCTAAACCAGGCACAACAAGGGGTTTGAGAGTTCGCAGCTCCTCGCAAACAAAACCTACAACTGTTTTATTGATTTTCATGAACATTGTTGCTATAATGGAAATGTATCTTTTTTCACTTTGGCATACTTTTTATTAGTTTTTAAACTATATGGTTAAAAAAATTACGATGATTTTTTCGTAACATTTATTCTTTGTTTGCACTGTGTACTTTTTATATTTCATTGAATTCTGATATCATTGATATCTGCTATCACTCCAACTCGTGTGTTTCAGGTAGTCGATGCAAGATTATGAATGTTCCATACATGGAGGTTGCAGATTCTATTGTTAAGGAAGTTGGGTGTGGCTGACGCTTTGCATTAGTGTAGAACAACTTTTCGCGTCCTTATGATATTCCATTTTCAGCCTCAGTTTCAATACGGTTAGCAATATTTTTCTTGCATCTCATTTTATTAACATTATTTTTTATTGTAATATTTCCTTGGGCGTTCGTGATTGTCTTTGCGAAATAGGATTCCTAGTTTACACGCTCAATGGCGAAGAAATAGACAAGAAAAGTTGGGTGTCATGATGAAGAATCAATCTCAGTTCCTGACTATATCGAATGCTGCCAGGCCTCTCGGATGGAGGATTCATAAGAGCATGGACACGCTTGACGGCGTTTCTTCTCTTCATTGTTCGACACAAGTGTTCAATGTGTTGATCATATTTTCAAATAACAATATTAAAAACTGAAATGCTTGGACACAGGTAGCCATATTGTTTGAGCGACGTGCTCATGTATGGTAGAGTAAGTGTCCATATTGATTGTTTGTTTTGTGACCAATACGAGAAACGTGCCCTATTAGGAGCCGCACGTGAATTTATTTTAATAACGATTCCTATTTTCTTTTACTGAATAAAATCTCGGACATCATATATGAAAGAGTGTAGCAGACAAGTCAGTGTTAGTGTGAAGTGATTACACCAATCTATCCCGCAGCTACATGTAATGATGCTAGAGAAGTGGATATGTCATGTAGTAGCCAGTGACGAATAACTGGATTTAGCATCTGTCTATAACACTCTTGGCGTTTCTGTTTCAACACTTGTTGCTATAATTGAGACTAATAATGAATAATTGCTCTTGTGGATTATTAGTGGAGGCGCCAATTCTCTCAATTCAACAGTTCGATATGTTATAAAAATACATATTAATTTATGTTGTTATTTTGGATTTTACAGAATATAGGTTATAGTATGAAGTGAATTTTCTTGCAAATGATCTCCACTCGGTCGCTTCTCTATCTTTTTCATGACGCGAACAAAAAAATGGCAAATCATCGCGATGAATATGAACCCATGCAAATGTGAAGGAAATATGTTTCTCTCATTCTAAATGCCACATGAACCAGTCCCCATAAGAGAGAAACAACAATCAGAAAACAAATATACAGATAAAATGTACCGGGTGTTGTATCTGCCATTCATTTAAATTCAATTTAATGAACCACCCTGGAGCTCTGCTCAGTGGTTTGAAAAAAAATTAATGATTTGACAGAAATTAGTACAGAACTCCCATCTTTTTAGTTATATTATTTGTTTAATCAATAATAAAATCTTGTTAATGGCCAAGGCGTTGCGCGTCGGTCAGGTAATCCAGAGATCACGGGTTCGAAACCCAGCCGGGGCATGATGAGTTATCGGGATTTTGACCACGTGTTAATACGTCTTGGACTTACTGCTGGAATAATGGTAATCATCAGTACTTATCTTCCAGTAAGGTGATATTATTATATTTAGAACTAGCGGGCTGTCGCCCGCCTTGCGGGCCGAGGCATGGCCGTGAAAGCAAAAAATCCTTTTTCGCCAATGGCACGTGTTGTAGTGGGAGTTTCGAAAAATCCCGTCTTATTGCACATCTAGACTATAAGACAAAGCTACCTACCAAATTTCAGCTTCCTAGGACTTACGGTTTGGGCTGTAGAGCGATGATCAGTCAGTGGTCAGTGGTCAGTGGTCAGTGGTCAGTGAGTGTCTTTGACATTTATACAGGGTGAGCATAAAGTCTCACCCCACCCCCGGTATCTCGAGAATGGCTGAAAATACAAGAAAACGCAAAAACCCGTATTCTTTAATTTTTAGGGGGATTAGATTTCAGCCAAAAAAAAATTGCCTACACGGCCCAAGTCAGGCTGGGCATGGACCAACTTTAAAATCTTAAATAGAATGGTATGTCTTGTGGCATATTGTTTTAAAGGTCTCATAGAGAGAAATTCATTACAACAAATTTCAGTGAGCTACAACTTACCGTTCTTGAGATACAGGGTCGGACGTCCTGCGTAATATCCATATATTTTGACCTATAACTCGTTGACCGTAAATTCCAGAAAAATGAAATTTGTTTATAATAACTTGTTATCGCAAGAACTTTCGAACAAGTTAAAACTGGATTTGTTTTTTCGTTAAATTTTTTCGGACTTTTCGTCCGGGTGGCTGACGAAACCGACCAGAAACTAATATCAACAGAGTATGTCGAGTTATAATTTTTGCGAAAGTGCTTGTCATAAGGAGTTATTATCAACAAATTTCATTTTTCTATAATTTACAGTTAACGAGTTATAGGTCAAAATATATGGATATTACGCAGGACGTTCGACCCTGTATCTCAAGAACGGTAAGTTGTAGCTCAATAAAATTTGTTGTAATGAACTTCTATTTAAGAGGCCTTTAAAACAATATGCCACAAGACATACCATTCTATTTAAGATTTTAAAGTTGGACCATGCCCAGCCTGACTGGGGCCGTGTAGGCAAATTTTTTTTTGGCTGAAAATTAATCCTCCTAAAAATTAAGGAATACGGGTTTTTGCGTTTTCTTGTATTTTCAGCCATTCACGAGATACGGGGGGTGGGGTGAGACTTTATGCTCACCCTGTATATTAAGATAAGTTTAAGTCTCGCCAAAGTGGCATACATTTACATGGGTATTAGATAGCAATTGAAATTAATTTATATAAAAGTCATTATGTAACTGTTACGTCATTCACGTACTTGTCACTTATCTAGAAATGAGGCGAAAAAACCAAACGCACCCAGTAGACTGATTTTATGTGTGTAAAACTGTAATTTGCATAACATATAAACTGATAACTTTGAAACATACCCGTACTGTGTATTATGTTACCTCTGTAATATTCCGCACAAACGTACATACAAACACGTAATTGTGCAATTATAAACTATAAAATTTAACGATTCTCATTAAAATATACTTTATTGAGAAAAAAGTGTGTACATATACACGACACATTATAACGTATCGTAGGCTAAATCAATTGTATATGTGAGTTTGAGCAATTACACTGCACTCGACTCTCTGCATGTTTCTACATGGGTATGAAATCACTTCTCAGAGACAACTGAGGTATAATTTGAGCAATTTTATGTTCATAAGCAAATAAGCAAGGTTTTATGTTCACGACACTAAAGCAATAATAAAGTAATGTAGAAAAAACCCTCTGCTTCATACCTATAGTTTAGAAATGGTGTGTGTGCTATATGTTTTTTTTATCTCATTATTCTCATTAATAAGGAAGACCAGTTGAACGAAAGTTTCGTAAATCGCAATTCATCTTATAGATTGGCTCAACTGAACAGTATACAACATTATTATGTTACATACTTTTTACATAATAATAATGAAACTAAAAATGAATATTTCTTGTACTGATTGTAATTACGAAGAACAATGTCGGAAACAAACTGCTGTAGAAAATGAGGGAGGTGCCCATTTGTTGCACAGAAAGTGCATAACACTCCTGAGTTCACACACATTTGCATACACACACACATGACTTCACATTTTAATGCACTTTGCACTTCTCCTATCTGGGAATCACAGGGTGGGCGTAGGTGTGGAAGAATCATAATCATATGAAGATAAGAATGTGTGCGCGTAAATTATTTTAATTGCTACCGATGAATGCTAAAACTGCGCTGATCCCAGCATAAATAAGCACAATGCATCCAAACGGTGTGCTGATGTCTGGTCATTATAATTCACAATTAAATGAATAATAAGTATTAAAAGTAATTTCAATTTAATTGTTGGGTGTTATCTAGAAATGTTGCGGTAGTGATTCGCTCCGTCAAGTCACGAAATTACGTCTTGGACGCTAGATTAGTCACAAGATAACGAACTTGCAAATATTCGAGGCAAGTAATTTTACAGTAATTTTTCTCATCCCTTATCGTAATTGATGAGAAATCTACATGTTGCTAAGATAATGATAATTATGTAAAATAATGATGTGTAAGAAAAAAAGTGCCAAAACCAACCAACCTCAACCATGAGGTTGAACAACGTCGACCCTGCTCAAGCGGGATAAGACAGTAAAAGAAGAAGAAGATAATATGTATTTAATTTTAAAAAGACCTTTACCAATTTTTCTTGTGACCTGCTAAAGCCTAGCTTTTCATAATACTATTTTACAATATTTCTTTCATTATCAATATTATATACAATAAAGTAGAAAGCAGTTTCTTGCTGGGCATTCAAAGAAAGAGGGCGTGACATATTTACTATTCAAATTTGAATAAACTACATAAATAAACGACTCTGAAAAGCCATGGCATGAAAGAGATGAGAAAATGTGGCTTGAGTTACCCCCAGAGCACTTTCTTTTGCAACGGTAAAGGGTCGTTTCTTTGCCAGGGAAATATTTTTCGAAAATGTTTGAAATGTTTATTTTCGATTTCTCCATGCTTTTTCATAAAAGTCAAATAAAAAAGTGAAAAAATCATGTTCAGAGAAATATTCACCTCTTACTTCATTACATAAATATTTTGAAATGTTCTTTTTCTTCTTATTTGTCAATCCTAGGATTGGTTTGCAGATCGCCTGTCGTCTCTATTTTATGCCTTGATCTCTTGGACCTCTTCTTTGGCTTACTTCTCTCTGCCCTTCTGTGATGAAGACCAGACTAAATACTCACTATGTCTGTAGTACACTTGTGTCTTTTCTTTCAAAAGCATTTTCCAAATCTGTCTTGTTTCATCCACCAAATACAATTCTCTTTCATTGCTCATTTTTCTATCCTTTTTTTTCTTCTTCAATTTGCTAATTCAGATATTGTTAAACTGTTCAACACAGATCAATTTAACATTGAACTGTCGCATTTTATAAAATAAGCAGCAAAATGTTGTTAAGTCTTGAAATATGTACATGATATGCAATATATGCATACATAAACATTGTATGCACATGAAAATGGCAACTGAGAAGAAATAGCATACTTGAATGAGAATAATAAAAATACCTTCTCAAAAAGGAGCGGTCTGTTCATATCTTTATGCATACATAAAAATATTTATTTTTCATTTTCCCCTCACCACTTTTCCTCCCTCAAGTGTCCTTTGTATCTGGTGGTTTCCACTTTAGAGCGTGTATCATTCTACCATTCTAAAGGGAATGCTGAAGTGGGTAGCTTAAAAATGCAGCAAATCTAACTTTAGCTTTTTTCATTTTCTGAAATCAGGATGTACCTACATAAAAATAGATCTTTCTGAAATGTTTTCCCAACAATTTTCTAAGATCGGAACATATTCGTCATTGTAAACATTTATGTTTGATCTAAGAGAGTGAACACACCAGACAAAAACACAACAAGTTGCTTCAATATACAGCTAAAGTCAGGAAAGAACAGTTACCATATTTGAAGGACAACACATTTCCTTAGCCAAGAAATCATCATCGATTTCGGTGTAACAACAGCTTGTAGACAGAAGAATGAAACCTGTCTGATCAAACATGATAAAATCCGTATCGCCGGCACCCCACGTCCTGTTATAAAATAATAATTAATAACAATTCCCACATCAACACACCAAAGTAAATAGGTAATGGAAGAGAAACAACACAATCATCAACTAAATAGAAGAAATACACATAGAAAAGTTCGATTCTCTGTTTGATTTTCAAATCGAATCAATGATAAATGATTGAAGCGTTAAATTTGGGGCGCCACCAACATCATTAACAGAAGCTACAGCTATGAGAAGTCCTGTGTTGCCATGCTTAAACCAAAGAATCAGCAGATATCAGATCTATAATCCGATGTAGACTTACCTATTTTTTTGTAAATTATTATGGATTTATGTGATAATATCAATGATAACATTTCATTAATATCAGTTGTTAATGTTTATATTAATGATCAGTAGATTTTGGTTATTTGTTTTGTAGTTAATATTCTAGAATTATCAATGTCATGTTCGATAAGATTCTCTAATGTGTTGCACGCCGCTGCTAGTACGTCTTCAGTGTGTCTCTAATCGTTTTTCCTGCTAGAAATAATAAAGAGGACACCTTTTTCCATAGAAATATACCAATACACATATCTATTTATTATTTTTAGAAAACTTTCTATAAGATTTGACAAGGAGCTGTTTCATAACATGGTTCTTATGTTCCACTGTTCAGGCATAGTCATGAGCTACAGGCCCAATGTTTGAGTGTTCGAGGATATTAATTTGGAATTATCCACGCATATTGTGGTATGAATAGCTGCTATGTTTGTGTTTTCTGATTGTATTTCATGTTTGTTTTTTTTTTTTACTTATAATCAACCTTATAGGTATGATTTCTACTGGATGAAGCAGAAGTGAAGCTGATTTTTGTTTTAATGTTTGTGTTTTCATCTCAGCTAATTCTTTGTTTCAGAGCTAGTCTTACAATAGATTGTAAAGTACTCCTCTATAAATGGAGTTTTTGAATGGAGTATAAATTCATGACAATTTTAAAAGTTTAATGATTTTTTCGCAGTTGATTTATTATTTCAGTAAATGGGTTATTTTACTGTCCTAAGTTCTCTAAAGGTTAAGTTACATATATTTATTTCGTAAAATATACGTCCAAATTAAAATTGGAGCCAGACAGTCCCTCAATTGAAGGAGTTACTTCTCTAGAGACTCTCACTTCTCTTCAAATTGGAAACTTCTGGATACAATATCATCCTGTAGATTTCTTAGACAAAGAAAAATGTACTCGTATCTATTATTAATTTCATATTATTACTTTTTATTTTAATTTTTTATATCTACATATTTATTTCTCATCTCTTTGAAGAGATGTTGATAGATTGAACATCACATTATGTTCTTGGATATTTCTCTCCTGACATAAACACATACACTCACGTTCTTACCGATTATAAATAACATTACAGGTAATGAATTAGTCTATATTATGTATGTTCCGAGCCAGGGTCCATTTCTTTATGTTTCATTGTAATATTCTATCATTATTAATCTCTCGATATAGAAAAGAAATCTCCTCGGCACGTGTGTTTTGCATACTGGATTTCAGGTGGATAATCTCCATTACTCCAGTGTGTTTGATATTACCTACACAACTCTACTTGGTGTACCCACTTGTCATCTATCAGTCTCAGTACCAGTACTGATTTATTGATGTCGAACTCATTTTTGAATTATCCTTTTCTGTATTCTGTAAATTTGCATTTACTATACTGGATTTTCAAATGTTGAATGTACGAAGAAAAATACACTATTCTTTTTTTATTTTATTTTATGTGCTTTATACAAGTTCATGTATAACTTTTCAATGAGTGACACAACTCTAATAGTATATAAAGTCTTACGTTATAATTATGTAGTAGTGTTTATTTTGTATTTAAATTTTTAGACTTTATATCAGCTTCAATTCCTCCAATGTGGGGTGGAGAAGGATAGGCTTCGAATTTATCAATCAGTCAACCTACATATTTTCTATCACTCTATAGTATTGTTCTACAGCATAACTTGCTACGAGTATAGTAATAGTAAGATGGAATCTGTTCATATTGATGGAGCTGTTCAGAAAGAACAATACAGGATACCTACAACACTCCTTCAAATCATTTCAATATTAATTTTCACACACGTACGCACACGCATATCAATTACGATGAAAAATAATGTAAGAAAGATATTATTGATAGATCAGATATGATAGAAAAGAAAACGCTCTATTACCAAGGTAACTGAACAATTCGGTAGTCACCACTATGAAAAATAACTGACAGAAACCCGAAATTACCCATATTGAATGTGTTGAAGAAATTGTACCTTATGTCAGATTTTTTTTTTTTTTTCCAGAGGAAAAGACCTGAGTATTTAAATAGAAACAAAAATGGTAATCGCCTATCCTAATCAGTGCATCCTAATCTCAAAATCAGTTTAAAAGCAAGTTTTTAGTTCCCAATAAAAAATATTTGAACAATGAGCCATAATGTTTAATTTGAAATTAATATCATCAATTACCTATGTAGGTCCATTCTTATGATCAGACTTGGTCCCAATATTATATATCACACACTTTAGTGTAATAAAATTAAGACATATCACAAAACTTCATACTAGATACTCAAAACAATAAAATAATTACTTTTTATTTGTTCAAATCGTTAAGGTATTTTGCTTAATAGTTGTATGTACTTGTCATAAGCTAGCTATAAAATCAAGTGTTAAGACCTATAATCCATACTTCTGATCGGTCAAATTGTGTGAATGATGTATTTCTACCCTTTATAAATATCCGGTGCGTAATTTTACAAAACAGAAATAAGACTATGTCAGCTATGTGTAGCACACATTGTAACGCAAATGAAAGTAATAGAAACAAAGAAAAATATCCTCTAATTGATTCTCAAACAAAGGAATGAGTATTCTATTTCTTAAAAAGAAAGATATCGAAACCGCTTTTGATTTTCTTGATCCATCTGATGACTAATGCAAAGGCACTAGAATATAATCTAAATCAAACCAATGCGTTTGAGAATAACGGTAACAGAGACGACCTTGGATCCAAATGAAACCAACTTGGTTTATCTTTTACGACAGCCTGCGAATTTCAATTTGGATAAGATCTTCATTTATTGCCTTTGTGCACAAATATAGAAAACATTGAACACACCGTTATTTCACGTTTTGAAACCTTTACTTGTACAATTGCTTATTTTGGTTTGATCGTAAAATTTGAATCTTCTGTCGGCGAATTCGTAACATTTCGTTTGGGTTTGTTTTTATTACTGAGGTTCCTACTTTCCATCTATTTTATTTAGGATTGTTTTAGGTCTTGCTTCTTATTTGAATTCATTCAATTTGGGAAGCACATTAAACTGAACGGGAATTATAAGGATGTATTGCATTCCCTACACATGAGTTGTGATGGGGACGTTCTTTGTTTTGTATTGCTGTCTGTGATCATTTACATAGCAATCATTTAGTGGAATCTTATCTTTAGTTGATCTAGCGTAATACGCGATAATTTAGAGAAGCATTTCATGTCATAATTACATGTCAGACCAATAATTGTGAAATAAAATAAAATGTCTTCTCGTATTTTCGCCTATTTTAATGACGACTTATCGTAGCTACATACTTCAACCTAAACCATAACCATGGTCAAAAATCCATATACATATGTAAATTATCATGTTGCTTTCATTTTGTTCTTCTAGCAGCAAGTATTCAGAATTCAACAAATTGGCATAGTAATAACGTATAAAGAAAGCACACATTTTGGACCGAAGCCACAATCATCCGCTTCCCAAAGAGAACAGCCGAACAAAGCGACTAACAAAATCTCTCAAAACAAATATTCCAACTCAACGTATCTTCAAATACATTAGTCAGATAATTAGAAACATGATTGATGCCCTGGTTCAAGATGAAAGTGTCATTAGAAAACAAATAGCCTCCGTCTGGTACCGGCCCCTCGTTACAGGGTCTACTCTTTGACGGAGTTTCTTAAATAGAGCCAACCTCTGTAGTACATAGGTTAGACGGGTGGATTTTGAGCCGTTAGTTTGAGTCTGGTTATAACCAAAAATAAAGCAAGTATCTACCTTTGTGAGACCTTCGAGTCAAATTGTGTCCTCGTAATCCAATTTTGCGCTTGATTTCATTATTACTGATTATAATGTGCGGATTTAAACTTTTCTTCTAATTTCAAATATGCAGGAGGTGAAATTTGCTTTAAGAATTTTTTTTATATATAGAATGATTCATACCTAATGCGTTGTTTTACTGCTGGATCTGCCTATAAATTGCCTTCATATACCTACGAAATAATCTAGATTCTTACATCCATTATAAATCCAAGCGAACTTCAAACCCTGTTGGTACTTACATCAAGAGGCCGAACATAGCCAACATTGTTTCCCAATACATAATTACATTTATTTACACTGAATAGTAAAACAATTATTTACAATATTTGAACAACCAGTTCGTTTACTAGTTTGTTTCGAGTTGTAATTTTTGAAATGTTAACATTTGAAGATTGATGACCAATTTAGGTTTCTTCAGAAATATAATATTGGACGTGAATATGAATGATTTCTTCGGGTTTTTAATATTACACAAATCGTGTATACTTATGGTTCTGATGTTTGTATTGAAATTGATGTTTTTCTACTATGGGAATTTTCGAGTTCTCTAAACGTTTTAAATAATATGGAGTTATCGAATTATACTAGAGATTAGTAAAATATTAACTAGCTGATTTAATATAATCACTACTCTCATTGTCTCCTGCCCATTTTGTTGGCTATGAATTCCGTTCTTTTATCTCTGAATCTCTAGTTCTCAGGTTCGCCTCTCACCGGCACAAAATATTAGTAAAATTGAATTTTGTTCTTGATTTTCTTATTTCCATTGATTTTTTTGAATACTAGAACGTTGGTAAAGTAATTCTAAATGAAAACATGAATTGAGTTATCAACCTTTCAGTTACTTTAATGACACAACGCCACCGTATGGAGTCAATTTAGGTATTCCAAATATACTATGTAAAAGTGGGTGGATCTATGAAAACAGCAACACTTGAGCCAATCAAATTTAGAAAGTCTTATATTTGGATATCCATATCTTGATAACGAGGTAACTCATTAGGCTTAAAAACTATCTGACTATCCAAATCATATTAATTCTTATAATGAATAATTCCCACTTGTACGGTTACCTAGAATCAGTAGTAAGTACCTGTATACAATGGTTCATCTTCCACATCCAGATTTCTTTCCATTCTATTCAAATTCGGAATCATCATAATTAACCCATTTTCCATATCCAATAGTGCACCAATAATAATGGTCGAGATTTCTAATATTAATAACTGTTGAATAAGGAAGAAAGGATATGGGCACTTCCTGTGAGGTGGGTGCATCAGGATCTGATTGAATCATGGTGGGAAACGTAGAACCCATCACTTGAAAGGGTGAATCAATAGAATATCTCATTTTATTATTCTTTTAATACACCTTGAAGATTCCTCATGGATTTGAATTTACTTTGGGTACTATAATTGCTAAGTAAATCTGGCTTGTGTTGGCTGAATAGTTTTTATCCGAAATCTACTATCGGGCTAAATAGTGATACCTCATAAAATGGGGTATGATTTTAATCTAATCGATCAAAGTTACAATAATCTCAATAATAAAAGTTGTAGTTTTTTTGGAATACAGAATAAGTAGTACCCACTTTTTTTATTCCTAGTAATACACTTAATGTGCAGGATAGCCCAATACAATAATATTAGATACTATCATTAATTTGTATTGACACTTTTTTGCAAAATGTACTTATGCTATAATTCCACTGTCCAATTCTAACTCTTTGCCATCCCTTCTTCCATACACCACTGACTGCTCTGCCTAGTTTCAATGCCTGGACCACCCTGTCCATCTCAACTGAAAATCAATGCCATCAATCTCGATTAGGAAGTCCTCTGCATCCGAGGCAGTCAGCAGTTGTCATCAATTTGGAGCAATTATTTGGAAACACAAACAGAACACGATCTAGCAACACGAGAATCCGGCCGAGGCAAGACTTGGTTTCAGACCATTACACCAAATAAGTTATTTGTGTTCCACATCATAACACACTCTAGGTGCATTTATTGTGATGAAACCATTTATCTTTGTAGATTTCTAGATGTTACATTTAATTGCAATAGAAAGCAACATCCACTATTACTCCCGAGCATATCAAAGATACCGGAAGTATTAGACTTTGATTGCCTTTAATTTATAAGGGCTTTGTTTAAGTACCTAGTAGAAAAGTTGGAAAATGCAACAGACTTGAAATTAAGACTGCCAGATTTTCTCATCTAAGCATACTATCCCGGGAAGTATTTGATAGACAGCAGGCAAAAAGGAATAGAAATGTTTCAAATTCCCAAATAACTCACACATGTGCTCTTAAGTGATGATAAGGTAAATTAAGGAAATGGAATTTTCTAAACCTTTTGAAAATTAAGAATTTTTTAAGAATCTTGATAAGTATGTCTGTGCAATTGCCGTTAAACTCTGCTAATCTCAAGATTACAACATTAAATTTAACTCTACAATAATCACACACTACAGACCCATCATCACTCGTACCCCACTTCAAGTCCCCACGTTCCTGCAAAGGTCGCACGATCATTTCAACAGTTACACAATCCCAAATATTTGCTGTGTCATTATGACTCCTAGCAACATCTGTGACGGCCGCTGACTGATGACATCGCGCAATGATGGATCTGTTTAATAAAAAACTAAAAAAAACAGACGAAACAAAAACACTTCCCGAATGATAAAAAATCATATGAAGCATTTTTTGAATAGTTTGATATTCTTTTTATAACCACCCATCAATTTTTGTTTCGAATCACAAAACTGAAATTATTGTAATTTTATTAATATAATAGTTCTACCGAGAAATATTTGTATTTTTTTACTGTGTTCTTTCAGTTACATCTGTTACAGACGAAGGAGAAAGTAATGGATTATGTTCGACTGTATTATTCTAATATAATTTCCGAGTTCCATCATATCAATTTTTGTCAGGACTTTGTGCACTATACGCATGGTGAAACCAACCATTTGGCCATTTGTATTTTTTTGTGTTTTGTTAGGTAGGCAATTCTGTGTTGCCGCAATAGCTCTGGCACTTTGCAAGGGCGGCGAGCTGTAAGGTAAGCTCTCTTAACTTTCTTCTAACGGTTTCCGGATGACTGAAACATTTCGTACTTCATACAGCGACGAGTCGTCTCGGTAGCAGTTTGAAAGCGGTCCCGCAAAGTTTGCATGACAACAAATCGGTCATCGGACGCGTTGTGCACCTCTGGCCGCTTGATCCCGGCTCTTTCACAAGAACCAGTCTCCTGGTACAGTTTGAGGTTATCAAAAGAGTTGTTCTAGGAACTTGAAGCATCTGGCTCACTGCCGCTGAATTACCCTTCTTGAAGCAAAGCTATAGTCTACTGCACAGGCATTAAATTGATAAACGTACCTAGCACACGTTTCGATCAAGAACAAAATTTATAGATTTTTAAAAATTTAAAAATTAATAACGAAATCAGTTGATAGAAGCAGAACTAATCAATAGTAATTGATACTATCAAAAACTAATCAACAAATTTTGATCAATTCCAACAATAAGGGTCAAACCAAGCTTTAGATCATAGAAATATATTTACTATGTATAGGTATCATAACAGTAATAAATATTTTATAATCGAAAAATTTTTATGTCGAATAAAGTGGTTCAGTGTATTTTTATTTTTAATCAAGCGTAATTTGTTGATTGGCATCATTTGCAATCAAGATCTCTTGAGTAATATCCGTATTTGCAGTAAGTAGTTCATGAATTCCCATTAGATCCGCGCTTTTCCGGACTCTGCAATGTAACATACATTATAGACCTACACGAAAACCACCTCAATAAAGTCGATCATATTTTTTACTATTCTCTCCCCATCAGATAGTTAATAATAGATCTGTATTGAATATTACGATTTTTTTTTGTTCATGGAAACATTTATATTTTTTGTCCCAGAATCTTTACTTTGTTCCGTTTCGCTTGCAATGTTTGTTTGTGTATTCAATGAGCATCTGGCAATCAATCTTGTTGACCTTTTCGACATTTACTTCTTTTAATGTGGGTAAAAAAGTGAATTACTTTTTTATAACTGTGAGTTTTTCAAAAAGAGGGATATTTTAGCTGGATCATGCTCTTAATAGTAGGTATATCACTTTGGTTTAGTGTAAATCCTTGTTGAGAGATAGGGTGTTTTATTTTATTTTCAGTTGCCAGCATCAAGTATTGACTTTTCCAATTCTTCACATGCAAGTGATAGTTCGACAGCTAGTTTGTTCATGTATATAAAAGTTCAGCAATGTAAAAGCCTCTTGAGTTTTTACCACATATTATTTAACAGATTTTTTTTCGAATTAATATCACACTGGGGAAATTTGTGTATTTTCATATGTTTTCACAAGATATCTTCAAGACCCAACCTATGTCACCGGAAAATTACCTGGATACCTTTTTTCTAGTCTCTTTCATCCCCCATAATTATTCCACTACACAATACTATAGGTATTTCAGTATTATTCAGTGGAAGGTAACCACTTGGCGAGTTAAAGACCGAGACATTTTCCACCACCTAAACCTTCTCCAACGTGATTCTCAGAGCCACTTTTCGCGTACAAGAAAGTAAAATATCAGCAAAGCAAATGGTTTAACTAAGATAAATACAGTTACCTGTACAAACGTAAAGCCTTCAATTGGAGATATCATTTTCTTCTCTCTCTTCTCTTACTCCTGCCAATTGGTTACTCGGTGGTTTTCCAACCGATCCCCTTCGGTCCTAATATCTACTTTTAATTCCGTACAACCTCTTAGTTAAACGATCTATTTTGCTTTCTGGTTCGCAGGTGCCTGATGACCCACAAGACGACAGGACCCGACAGGTAATTGCTTTTAATCGCTCCAACGTAATTACAGTAATCTACCAGTAACAGGCTGGATTGAAAGCGTGCTATTTTCCAAAGAAATCCCCGCCATATTAATGTTTCCATTTCTTGTTTTTCTTATCAATTAAATACTTTACTGACGCACTCTACAAAGTAAAAAATTAATGAAATACAGCAAAACAAGTATACAAAGAGACTACAAAAGTTCAAAGGCTCAGGACCAAATTTAAGCTAAATCTCCATAAACATATTCAATTTTACTCGTTTTGACGATCTAGTCATAAAGACAGTAACACGCTAACCAAAGCAGGTCATCGTATAATGGAACTATAGGTACGAGTACCTTACACTGCTGGGATCAACAAAACTGAAACTAAAATTTAGAAGATGGGTTATTTTCATTATTTCTTCTTATTCACAAAAATACAAAACCTATCCATGATTCACTTATAAAAATAGATCTCTATTGTATAATTCGGTTTTCAATAAATATATCTATCTGTATTTCTCAATGTAGGTATCAGTATCGACTGGTTATGATCTCTACTCTGGGAGGACGTCCCACCTGGAGGCATTTCCTCACCAGGCTCAGTCCCATCCTGGGACCACACAACTCAGTCTGAATTCTGACAATAACTTCATACACAAAGATGATTCTATTGAATCGAGTACCACCAGGTTCATTCAGAGAGGTCACAAGGCACGGCCATGTTGAATATTGATCTCATCATTGTTTTGAACCTTGAATTTCAGTCATGTATCTGCTCCAAAGACAATAATAATACCCTATGATAGAGGAGTACCATTATGAGGTTTCATGAAGCTGTAGGTGTTAACTAATTCGTGTTGTAGATACACAAGTTGTAGATACATAAGCAATCGGAAATCAAAGTTTATTTCTGTTGTGCTTTGTGGAATGCTTTGTTTGTGTCTAGAGCTGTTGTATTAGCTATGATTGTCTTCTAGTGTTACAGAGTTGACCAATGCTTATTTGACTTAGGGAATCTATGGTATCAATACCTATTTTGCACTCATTTTAAAAAATCGCTGTGCCAAATCAATAGAATCCTCCTGATTATTTAACTCAACAAATAATTTCTTATGAAATTGTTGGCATAATTCAACTACTTCTAAGATAATCTAAACATTGTCTAAATGAATCCGTTCAAAAGTCGTCGGTGTCTTTCATTATTTGTTTTACGAAACTTTCCATCATTAAGATAAATCATTACTAAATTAAATTCGTAATTTGCCACAAGAAAATGGAGTGGAGCAGCCTTTGCTTTGTCTCTCATTCATCTTCAAAAGAGCTAAACATGCGGAAGATAAACTGTGTTTCAGTCAACAAATCAACAGTTTACTTTCCGTTGTCACAGGAAAAGCTCTGAACGATACAATTCACAAACACAATACGAACAATAAAACATTATGAGCTTCAAGATTTCCTTGCACTTGGGAAGAAGCAAAAACACTTGTTGAAATATTTTTCCTAAAGCTTCCCCCTTTTTATTCAACATTTGTAACTGTCAGGGAAATCGTTGACTCTTGCATTTCCTCATTTTTTTCAAGACACTTAGAGGTATAATATTTTCTTGTCTCTACAACAATGATGACAGTTCATTACTGTTAGGAGTTTCCCAGTATGCTATATAATAATACAATATGTTGAGCCCAAGAACTATCTGAAAGCTCGGACAATTTTCAACACTGATTTATTTTAATTCCAAAACATCTTACTAGGTAGTAGAGTATACTTTCACTCTTAAAAACAAGTAATATAGGTAATGAAAAGATAAACTCTCCATCTCTATGTAGTTGACGAAATCTCCATCACTGTCCAAGATGAAAACATACATAGATGATACATTTGATTAAGATCGTCCTTTTATATGTTTACATGAGAGGTATCACCATAAAATCACACAACAAAGATGATAAAAAGCCATCTAATACGTTTCCTAATGTCGGTTTTGTATTGTAATGTCATACTTTTTTTATTTATAAAATGCATACAAATTCCTCATTATTGAACATTATAAGTACAAGAGAATTCACGGTCTAAACATTCACATCTTGAGTAATTCTTCTCGACAACAAAGCGAATAAAAATATCGATATTACACATCTTACATCATTCTCAAACCCAATGTGATGATTCCTTTATCTTGGAAAGGCAAGGTGTAAGAGTAAGTCCTTTACAAGACTTTAGTTTCTCTTTGTTTAGGTACCGAATGTGATAGCAAGTAAGTACCTCTATCTCTTATGGTACTTCAACACTTAGATCTGTACCTTTTCACTTCTTTGTACTGCAATTATTAGTCATGCCTCGGTAGATTTTCGGTGACAAATTTTCGATGTTTACAAAGAGAAATGTATCCTTGTTTCCTTTGTCACAGATTCAGATCTCAATCCCAGATGAGAGCGAAAAGGTTTTCAGGATTTTGTCACAGAATGCGTGAGGATGATTTCTACCTTTGTTGCTCAAGAGGGTGCCGAATTCAACACATTTTATTTAATACCTACTTTACTTTTTTGATGTATCTTATCTTTTTTTAAGAAGCACTCCAACTATCTTCACTTAACATTAATGGGTGTTGCAAAATCTGATACGCAACTAAATTTTCATTAACTATTCTGCGTGGTGAAATGAGGAAATGTTACACCATCGTTTTTTAACTGCAGAATAAGTATCAGTTTTCTTTACATCCATGATCTCATTATTGAAGCTGTTATATATTGCTCAGTTTCCATTTGTTCTCCTTAATCTTCTGGTGAATCCTGTATTCTGTTGAGAGTATCATACGCTTTGATGAGTTTGAACATACAATGGGGACAATTATTTCTGATATTAGTCCGAGTTCTCTAGAGCAGGACTTTTTGTAAATTTGTAATCCTAGCATTTATTTATCCCAAAGTTCTCCTCTGAGATTTTTAATCAGGGTCCTTCTACATTTTTGATCATCTGGGCTTCTACATTTTAGGGTATCTATTAAAAAAATATTCTGGTAGGAATCCTTGAAGAATTGATTGTTTCTTTTATAAAATACCGCCCGACAGATCAATCCTGAGTGTCAGTAACATTGTTTAGACTTTGTTTTCTTCATTGAAGTGGCTTTGCAAATAAATTCAAACCATGTTGTTATATAAGATTCAATCAGTTGACTTATGATATTTACAATTTGATCTAAGTTAAGATAAACACACGGCATTCTCTTCCATATTTTGAGATCTAAAATCCATCAGTTTCATGTGATCATAATATGGCATACTTTGAGAAAACATCGGTACATTTTGTAGATAAAGACTGTTGTTGTTGTTATTATTGGTCTGGTTCTGAAAAGATTAACTTGGGATTGATCTCTACCTAGTTTAACTAGTGGAAGCAAGGTTTTGTGGCATTGCTTATTAACTGAAGCCACTAAGTATTCACATTGCGAAAAGTTGAAGGTGTTTTCTTTTCTTTTTTAATTGAAAGCTCTTTGAACTTTTTACACAATAGACTAACGTATACCGGTTAGATTTTGTTTGTGCTTGGTCTAATTTCTGCTTTTTAATAAGAGACCTTTCGCTATAATCACATGCAATAATTATTCAAAATAGAAAATTCTAGCCCTCTGATAGCATGGACAGCTGTACAGGACAAGCTTTGTAGCATTAGTTTTGTGTTAATAGAAGATATCTTCCTTACCTGTGTTTGTTATCCTCCCTTCCTTTATAACATAGATAACGCCTTCCCTCCTACTGTGTTTTTGTTTACGTGTGCCCCCGGTAACAGTTCTAGTGTTAAATCCCTGCTTTTAAAAGGTTAAAAAACAGATAATTGCTATTCTTCTTCCTATTCAATCTCTGGGTCGTGTTTATTTCTTGTATTGGCGAAAATAATGCAACTGGTTTTCTTTCTCTTATTTCCAAAGAATCCAACTGGGATGATTTATGTCTGAATGTTGTAATGTTGTTTTGACATGTCTTTTAAATGTTTAACTTTATCATCCTTTTGTGTCATCGGAATTATCGTTAAGTTTTCTGAAGATGTGAAAATAATATAATTCTTGTGGTATAGTATGTTATGTCTTCTATTCTTGTACAATGTTTAAATAATTGGAGACTTTTAAAAACGATTCTCTAATCCGGCATTCCAGAAAATTTTGGGCTTCAAGCAGAAGAAGACGAATTTCCAGATTATCTTCCATTCTGACGAATTTCATTCGAAATAAATCAAAAAGTCAAATGTGTAATGGGATTAGTGCAGCAAATCGGATGCCTTGTGTATATTTTTTAAACGAAGGTCTACCGTGCAATTCGGTGGAGTTTTTGCCTTTTTTAATTCCGGATTCAGCGGAGCGCAAAATGAAGAGCGGAAAACAAATGCCCAACTCCAATTTGTAATCCTCGCTCTATTACTCCCAGATTATCAATTAAACTTCTCATCTGCAAATATATCGTTTTTTCTCTTCACAGAAATTTGTGTTCTTTTCCTTTTCTTGTCTCGTCTCATTGTTTTTGGTCCCAAGCCGAACTCGTCAAATTTATCAAGAGTTTGAATTTTCTTAAAATTTAAAATGCTATTCTACGCTATTTTAAATTAATTGATTTTCCTAAACTAATAGAATCACATTTTTACTGGATTTTTTCAGTTTCCAATAATATACTACACTATTTGGTTTTAGAGACCATAAAGTATTTTATTAAATTTGTTTTTTTTTTAATTTTCCTGTCAAGCTGAATTCAGTAGGTACGTGGCTGAATAGTTCAGAACACACAATAGAAACATTGGCTTCGTGCGTAAAGTTATAGTACTGATGAAATTTTTTATCAAAGCAAATGGAATTTAAAAATAGCCACTTTGTGGTCTTGATAATTACTCATCTTCCAAGTTCCTCTTATTTTTTACATAAATTACTCATTTAACAAAAAAGAGAGAGCGAAATTAAATTATTATATTTTGTGCAAAGTTCATTTATTTAGTGAAACATATTTATGAAGACTCGATTTTTTTTCTTTTCTCTTTCTTCGAAGATGTTTTAATTTAAAAAATGTTAGAAAAAAAAAGTTAATTTGATAATCGGAATAGGTGAGGGAGGCGAGAAAAAACTCTGACGGGAAAAAATGCTGATCTTGGGGTGAAAGCAGCCAAAAGAGCCTCTTCTTTCCTCTTCGAGACAAAAATTAAGAAAAAAAAGTAAAATAAAAAAAATACAAATTATACTAACCCCTTTGAATCCAGGGGGTGCAGACAAATTTATTTTGCTGTTAATATTCAAATTGTTAATTCGTAGTTTAAAATTAAAAAAAGTAAAATTGAAAGAAAAATCGATGTACTTTCAAAGGTCTTAAATGCTTAGGTAAGAGTTCAATCCTAACTTTTTCGCCTGTGAATTCCGGAAGAAAATTACCGTGCATCGTAATAGTTATGTACTTATGTAGCTCTTGCAATGTCTAAGTAAAAAATCATAATTTCTATTCGCCCTTGGATTACGGAATCTTTTTCAGCGTTAGTTTCAATGGGTTAAAGGTTGTCTTCATCGTAAAGCTCATTAGAAGGATCAAGGAAAGGTTTAGTGAGAGATAGTCAGATAGACGTAATCTTATTAATCAGATTATAATAAAAAGGAGGAGGAGGAAAATGGCTAATTCACCCATTCTATCTGGTTAGTTTTCGCTTATTTTATCGAAGGTATCTCAAGAACTATGTTTTTCTAGCATTTGATCAACACTTATGTATATCGACCGCAGTAGCTTGATTTTTGATTCAGAAAGTTCATAACCTGGAAGTGGTCATGCAAATCCTAAAAATGACTACTTTCAGTAAGGCGAGTTAGAGTAATTGGGACATCACTCTTGTGACCAACACAATTATGCATTTTTGGATAACCTTGTGAGTTTTCCAGTCAACATATTTCCATTATTTTCATTTTACCCACCACCTTAGGAAATAGAGTTGGATTTTTCATGCACACTCACGATTACAACCGGAATAGGTCTTGTGTTCTCGGGTGGATGATTGACATGGACATAGCCAAGTGCTGACAAGAAGGCACTCTCCGCGCCCTCTTGACAAATGGAATCCCCCGCCTTCACAACCTTCTTCGAAACAAAAGTTAAACCCCTTGAAACAAAAATAGTTATTTGCATTTGTTAATTAAAGAGTTCGGAGGTTTTCCCTTTTCTTTGTTTTAATTATCAGTTCTTTAAATGTTCTTTTGTATTTTGTTCTTTTTTTTTCTTCGAGGAAACAAAATGCAAGTTTTCTTTTCTGCTTTTCTTACTATTTATGATAGGTTATATGAAAATTTTCTTATCTTTTTAAGAGTAGTTTTAAAATACTTCAAAGAAATTACAATTTAATATTTTGTAGTTGAAAATAACTTCAGATCGATAAACAATTACTGAAAAACTGAATTGTATAATAAAAATAAATACAATTTATTTTCACTAAATATTGTACCATTTTTAAAGGTAATGAAACAATTATTATGCCATCTACAATTCTACATTCCTTCAAGACTTTCAAATCTTTCTAAAGATCGTTATAATTGAAAGCATTAACATTACTGCGGGTGTTAATGGCGGCGTCTTATTCCTTCATTATTTCTTTGAATAATAACATTGTTATGATCAACTCTTGTGTTTATTTAGATATTAATTCTACGTGCTCTTCCATTCAGATGAGCAGCTGTAATATTTCTCATCGTTGCAATTTATTATAAAACGCAAAAATTCTAATGAAATTTTAATTATAATTATTTTAATTAATTCTTATTTGTGTTCATATCGGTGGAAAAGTTTCCACTGTTTTGTCAACGCTGGAGACAGCATCGAAATTTTATATTTTCCGAAAATATAAATCTTTGTTGTCAAATAACATCTTGTACTCATCAATTTAAAACACAAAACCCTAGAAGAGGAGGCGACGCTTGTCTTTAGAATTTTAAGATGTATACTTTTGTTTGACAACATAGCATCAGGGTTGATGTAAGGTTTTTTCGGCGCTCCAAAAATTTTGGGCCTTTAACTATTGCTCAATAATGCATAGATAATAATAATGAGTCTTTTGTTTATTTACATTTTTAGATCACAAATACCCACCATTGCCTTACTTAATATCAGAGTAGTTTGTTAGCTAATGAATTCATTCAAACGCTTTCATATCATTAGTCACAACACTCATTCCAGTTGGTTTGTTTCCATGTCTACTAGAACTCTTCAAAAAATTCTGTAACATAAATATCGAAAATTCAAAGAAAATTGTAGAACTTATCCATTATCAAGGTCTGAATTCCATTGCTACATGTAATAGATGGTCAGTCTCTTCCACCGCCCCCATGACCCACCTCTTGTACTCCCTATTGTCAAGCCTGGTGCTTTACTTCAGAGACATTATCCTCCTGAGTATAAATAATTCATTGCTCTGTGAGATTTTACTTTTTTCCACTGGCGAAAGCCTCATCAAGGCAGAAGTAATTATACACAAATGCCTCTGTCACCCCATTGTGAAAGTGTCATTAAAATAATAACAATCACTGTTCTACTGGAAAAACCCCTTTTCCACTTTGCCAACTCTGTCTTGTCTTCAGTATGCATGGTTACAACTCTTTATCCTTTGCTCACTCTACATTTCCACAGACGGGAGCTTTGACGTCGCTTTTTCATTTAGCTATGAAATAGGTTTCGTACGCCATTTTTAACAAGGTGTTGCTTATTTACATAATACGTATGATTATGTCATGTGTTTTAGATATTTTTGAGGAGACCCTGAAGGAGCTGAAATTGTGAATGGTACAAATTCATAGTTTCCGGAGTTCACAATAATAGAAGAACTTTTTTAATAACTTGGTCTAACTATCACATCGATAGTCAACATAACGAAGACGTAAAAAATCTAAGAAATTTCTTCAATAATTAAGTTAAAGTTATCATAATTATTTGTGTTAATCACTTTCGTGTCATGTCACAACTACTGAAATTCGCTTTACTAAATCTTCTCTGAACTAGGGACTTGAACCACCGACCTACAGGTTACAAGTCCACCGCCTTATCGATCAAGCTACTTATGTCGGTGAAATTCCTTCAATATTTCCTATTAATGAAATGAATTATGTTGAGAGTGAGAACTGTGCTGTCTCGAGGTGAATATACCTCTCGAACAAACACAAATACATTTTTTCACGCTTGTAAATATGAAAAGCCTTTATTACTCACTAAATTATTAATAAACTCAAAGGCTTGCATTTCAGCAAACTTTCTTGTACAGCTATTTGTGGACTATCGTTGTCCTGCTCTAAACTCTACAGGGTGGACCAAAAAAACGTTTACACCCGTTAATGGTAGATTACTGACGACATTTCCAGGCCGGATCTGCAATCCGTTTTTTCGGATTCGCCTTCGTAACTGCACAAAGTGATTTTTCGCAACTTTTCGAAAAAGTCCGACTTTGGCTTATTCTTCAGGTCAGTACTTTTTTCCTGTTTAAGATGAGTTAATTCTGAACAATTCCGCAGAAAGCCAACAAAATTTCGATGTTTCTAGATACACTACTTTGTTTTTTACGGTTTGGTTTGTGATATTTTTTTACACCTAAACAGAAAAAAAACACACGAAAAAACTTTTTTACTGAATAAAACACTCGACATTTGTCCGAACAAATTTTGGCACAGACATGGGCAAGTTTGATAAAAGTTGGCGGCCGCCCCGAAGATGCTAAAAAATAATTTTACGATTTTTTATCACGTGATTTTCTGGGAAAAATTATTAGATGTTTGCAAAAAACTCTTCAAAAATCCTAAGAGTTTTCTAGCTGTAGACTGTGTAAGGGCGTCTTGTATTGTTTACAAAAATTGTTTACATTGCTTTTTTTGAATACCGCGGTCTCACATGCCTTCGTCAGCCGGTTTAGGAAAATTCAAATGATAATTTTCGTGCTTCACAGATTGTCAGTGGGGTTAGCTAGATGTGGTAGTGCTAAGAGTGTTAGATGGATGACCGAAGTTCAATTCTCGGCGGTCAATATTATTTAATTATCAAAAAAAATCTGATGGAATATTTTATTCATACCTGTATCTGACCTGTTGTAAAACCAACAACTTATGGGTTTTTTTGGGGGTAACCATCTGTAAATTGAGTTATATCCGATACTATTGGTATCACAATACACATAATTATTATTCATGTAAGCAAGAGACTGCCTTGATAATGTAAGGATGGTTTTTCTTATGCTTCCCTACGAGAGAGAAAAAAAAACTAGCGAATTTTCTTAACGAAAATAGAGTTTATGAAATGAAGCCAGGTAAATATGTAGGTAGGATCTTCTATCATAAACAATACTAAATAAATAACAAATATTTACCGATTGCCAACTCTTAATAGAAATCTTGAAAAAAAAGATAATATTTTTTTAAATTAATAAACTTTTGCAGTCTTTATTATGTTTTATACTATTTTGATATAAACAAAAAGGTATTTAAAAAAACATTTTGTGTTAGTATGTTCAATGAGAAACGATTAGAAGCGCACAATTAGCTCAGTGGCAAGCCAGTCACTTGCCATGCGGAAGATCCCACCTCGGTCCGAACGCCAGAGCCAGCAAAAATTCATGACTACAAAATAAAAAAGACTGTTGCAATTTTTTTTTAGCCATAGTACACACTATGGATTCTCCTCACACAAATTTTTGAAACCAATAGTGACTTTAGTACCTTAGTTCTAACTCAGAACTGTCCTTCTACCTTCTTGCCTCTCTCTTTCTTTCTTTTTCTCTCTCTCTCTTTCTCTCTCTTTCTCTCTCTTTCTCTTTCTCTCTTTCTCTCTCTCTCTCTCTCTCTCTCTCTCTCTCTCTCTCCCTTCTCAATTCCCTCAGAGGAACTGTTGGTAGTGGCGTCCACCTTCCTGGATGCAAAGGTTGAACGTCTTCATCATGTTCCGTCGAATGTTGTGGAAGATTCCAGGTTTTTCTGTCAGGTCATCGAAAACCAACAGTATATTCTTGCTACCAGATTCTGCTACCTTGCGTCTCCAGTGGTATTTCATAAACTATGTTTTTCACGTGATCCCAAATTCTCCTGTTGGCAGCTCCATATGCTTAATGCATATCTGCGATTTCAGCATCCGAATAATAATAAATATGTAACTAGTACTAAAAAAAACTCAAGAAGTTTAAAGATAATATTTGATAGAATGCAGAAAACTATGCTTGAAAACTATCATCGAGAAACAAACAATCATTCATTTGACTGGCCTTTAATTAACTCCTAGGAAAATAATTATCAGAGATAAATAGTTAATTACTCTTTGAGTACAAGACGACCCTACACGGTCAACACTTTTAAGATTTTGAACATCATTTTTTGAGACTTACCTGGTTCGTTTTCCCAGAAGATCACGTGATAAAAAATCGTAAAATTATTTTTTTAGCATCCTTGGGTTGGCCGCCAACTTTTATCAAACTTGCCCGTGTCTGTGCCAAAATTTGCTCGGGCAAATCTTGAGTGTTTCAAAGTGTAAAAAACTTACATGAGAATTTTTTTATTATTCAGGTGTCAAAAAAGATGCCAAACCAAACCGTAAAAAACAAAGTAGTGTAACTAGAAACATCGAAATTTTGTTGGCTTTCTGCAGAATTGTTCAGAATCAACTCATCTTAAACAGGAAAAAAGTTCTGACCTGAAGAATAAGCCAAAGTCGGACTTTTTCAGAAAGTTGCAAAAAATCACTTTGTGCAGTTATAAAGGCGAATCCGAAAAAACGGATTGCAGATCCGGCCTGGAAATGTCGTCAGTAATCTACCATTAACGGGTGTAAACGTTTTTTTGGTCCACCCTGTATATCCCTAGGATGACGATTATGTGCAAGGAATTCATATTATTTATATTTAAACTCATCAAACCAACCTTAGTCGCTTGATTTATAGGGCGGCGGACTTGTAACCTGGAGGTCAGTACATCGAGTCCCAATCTTGGCGAATTTAGTCAGGCGAGTTTGAATAATTTTGACATCACTTGTAATGCAACAAAAATTGGAAGAGAATGCCGTTGGCATTAGCACCATCCTTGATCAAGTTTTGTTTTTATTAATCTCATTTTCTATGTATTGTATATATTCTATGTAAATAAAACTTGATCCAATATGTTTAATAATAGTATATGATAACGTAAACATACTTCTACAAATCGAAGTCCTTCAACCCAAGACCGAATCCCGTTTATGTTTGATAGATTCTTTTTCTACAATAGTTCCTCAAATGACTACTTTACTAAAGAAAGCTTACTTATTAACCACTGAAAATTTTACATAAGCTTGAACACGGTTGAGTAAAAATATTCCCGTAAACCCTCAATCCTCAATCTTATATTAATTTTAAATATTTTTCAAGAAAGTCTTGTCACTCTTTAAAAGTAAAATACATAAGTTCTGGAAGGAGTTATACCATCAATTTTTTTGAATGAATATTAGATGACATATTTTATGTCACTTTTAGTGTTTCATCTTTCAACAGTCACATTAGGCTCTTGTTGTTTTGTCATTTTTCTTAAAAAGTTGAAAGAAAGTGTAATAAAAAGGGGTAGGTATATCTACAGATTCTACAGTATATTAACAAAGATATCTTCATTTTAATATGTATCTTTTTAGGTATTTAGGCAAGAATATTATGCCCAAAAAGTTGTAGAAAACCTATTTTCCTCTATTACGAGGGTAGCAAGGACCAAAACTTACGATAGTGAGTATAAAGTAGATTTTATGTAAATAAAAGTAACGAAGGTAGTCAGGTTTCTGTATTTCATTATATTGATGTATTTAATAAATAATTGTACCACCAATGTACATACATACCTTCTTCTATGCATGAATGAAAATGGAATAATTTACTAGTCATACAAATCAAATAATGGAAAACACGGATCAAACTAACAAGATGTACCTCTAAGAGAAGGACTAACAAATTAAATAGGCATGAAATTAAATTGAAATGTAGGTATCTAATATTTGAGACGTGTGTTCGTGGAGTATCTTTGTTGGATCGTCGGACCGAAACATCGGAGCTGGTGAGAGAATAGCCAATGAACTTACTACTGTTGAAAGAAATACGCCTGATTTGTCATCTCAATGAGTCAAATAGAGCTGTCTCGTATCAAATTCTCAGGACATACAATGCCCTAACTAACACAATTTATGTATATAAGTGCACAATAATTCCATTTGATTGTATTGCAAATTGCAAATTGATTGAGAATGTTGGGATTGACATTTCTTTGGATTTCATTTCGAGTGTTTGAAATATCCACTTTGATGATACTTTGTATTCTCCAAGCTGTTCATGTAAAAAGAAAAGTTAGTAATGAGATCAGAGTAGAATCTACACTGGAATTTTAGACTGCTGCTATTTCATACTCATATTTTTAGGTAAACAACCATCTTCATCTTTTAATGTCCAAATGAATTTTTTAAGAGAAAAGTTGAAAAATTATATTAATATCATTTTCCTTTTCTTTTTGTAACCTAATATTCAGACAAAATGAATAGGTGCCCAAAGTTAAATTAAATTAATAAATGAAAAATAAAAGGAAACCAAACACCTTTCATAATTTTTCATTTTCGTTTTACGTTTTTAATTATACATTTAAAAGAGAACATTTTCTTGTTGTTTCAGGTTTAATTATGATTCTGTTTTCTTTTTACTTGGGGTACTTAGTGTTTTTGCTTTCCATTTTTGACTTTATAGTCTTCTTATAATGAAATATTCTCAGGTACATGTTACATAACAAATTCAGACAAAAATCGACTTCTTCTTAAGGATTTTGTTTTATTAAATTTTAAGGAAAGATCTTAGTCTACTTATTTTTGTGTTAGAATATTACATTTATTTTGCAATTCTCTCTTTTTCACTTGGAAAATACTACTTTAAAAACATGTGGAGGTTAAATTAAAAGTTTTCTTAGGATATACATATAAGATGAGAAACAAGCAGGGAATATTGAACAACATTTAGACAGGAAATCAAAGGCTCAAAGTGGATAAAGGAAATGAGAATTAGGGAGGCAGATTTTTTCCGTCTGAAAATTACTATTGAAAAGATCTAATAAAAACAAGATATAAGAATGCAAGGAGGTATTTCTTTTCTTCATTTGCTTATTTGGATTAAAGAATTATTTTAATTTAAACAAATCTTCGCAATGTGTGCCCAGTGCTTTCTTCTTGTGTTACTCGTGGGGCTATTGTGCCCAGTGATTGGGAATGAAAGATCAAGCCCAGATAAAATTGAATTTGTTACATATTCTTTATTTCTTCCGAGAGATTTCTAGTATTAGAAATCGGAAGAATTCTCTTCCTTGTTAAAAAGAAAAATAACAATAACTTTTCTGGTAGGACCCGTTCATGAATAATTTGTCCTCTTAGCACTCGATATTTCTAAAAATGCTAAAGAAATTCTAAAACCTTATGTTTTGAGAAGCAAATTTCGATGTTGGTGAGTCACAGTCTATTTCGAAGAGTCTTTGCATAAAGGACAATAAAAATCTCCATCAGAGTCAAAAGTAGCTAGCTTATCTACAGCTCGAGGGGGGAGGGATGGTCTCCAGCCAACTTTATTTCATAGTAGTCTTTGTCCTGAACCACATATTTCTATGTGCGATCAACCATCATGAAATTTGGACTTTTCTTTGTAAGCCATTAAACCCTTAGAAAACTGCAAGCTAGCCTGGCTTGTAAGGGTTGCCTAGTCTGTTTTCTGTTTATAGTTCTCTAGCGAGACACTGGTCTTCTCCCTGTTTAACGTCTCCCAGCCAGACTCAAATCAAAGTAGCACATAGTACTACAGATGAGCATGTGGCACGTACACTTGTCGATGTATCCAAATTCAGAGATCAAATGGCAGTAGAAATAGAGCCGTAATACCTCCTGGCGGAAAAAGGGTTCACATCAGAAGCAGTACGGATACTAATTGAGTTACACATGTAGAAGATTCAGGCGACGAAACGGAAGCCTTTGAGTCTAGCGGTGACTTTTTAGATAGCCGAAATCGTATATGGGAGGATAGTAAATGGTATCATTGGTGGATTAGAAGGATACTACCTATGTATTTATTGTTAGCCTATGTATTTACTATGCTATGTATTTACTACCTATGTATTTATTGCAAAATATACATATTTGTAAAGAGTAGTTAGTTAACATACGTGAATGTTATAGGCCGTCGTTGCACACTAATATGTATATTAAATTTATAGAGGAGATACAAGAAATTTATGAAGAATAGGTATCTTTCATCATCCAGCAGAAAACTAATATGAAGATACTGAAAGAACATTGTTACTATTGTTAGTTACTTACTAATCAAAAGAAGATAGGGGTATTTCAAAAGCCAGACAATTACAACTACTGCTTTTGAAAGTTTGTCGCGAGTGGACCAGCGACTTGGTAGTTAAAAAGTAGGAGAATAACTAATTCAGTATTAATAACCTTTTAACTCTTTGCGGCACAGCTCGGATTTTTTTGAATAACCTTTCCGGCACGGTGGTCCCCAGAAAGACCACTTGGAAAATGTACCTTACTGCACGGTGGTCCATATGAGAACTGTCTTTAGTATCGTCTCAGCACGCTTCACTCAGCCAGGGAGCACTCAAGCTTCTTCCTATTGGATAAAAGTTTTCGGCTGTAGTCGGACATTGTCGTAGCTTTCACAGGGCACAACAAGTCAGGAGGGCCCGTGCAGTAAGGTCCTATTTTATGTGGTCCTCCTTGGGACCACCGTGCCGCAAAGAGTTAAATCAGAGAAAAATTTGGAATTTGGAATTCAAATGGAAAGGGTATTTGGAATGGTCCCATCGATGAAAATATTGGTTTTTGTGTATCATAATATTTGAGTGTATCAGTAAGGCTCTGTATGACTTTGAGGCAAGTCTTTGTTTCCAGAGAGTCAAAGGCATGGAGGGAGGCAGTGCTGCAATACACTCGTGGGAGGTTGCAATGTAATTATCCTGCCATGCTAGATGTAGCATTTATTCCCATTTAATTTCATAATTCAATTCCTACTACGACTTGGCAACATTTAAAAGCTTTTTAATTTGGCGATGTTTCGTATACTCTCTTATGGATTGTACAGATATAATGTTTGAGTTCCGTACAGTTTACGCGACTGATTCGTAAACCTCAGATTTAAGAGTGGTTTTCTTGAAAATTTTAAAGATCATACTAGATTCATTTTTTCCCCACCTTTCAGCACACAAGGTGGGTATATGTATACCCTTATTGTTCATTTTTAATTGTGGTTGGTTTGTAGAAATAAATACATGGAAACTTGAAAAAAATAATTCACGACCGCAAGAGAAAATTATTATTGTCATTGCATAGGGAACAACAGCGTGCGGTTCAAAATTAATTAAATCATTAATTATAATTAAGAAGAAAAAAAATTCAACATATTCTCCATTTCACAGAAAATTGTATCTTCCAGCATGTCTTTTTAGAAAGATATTAGAAAGAACTTGCACTCGCTCGCTGAATTCACCTCACAACAGTCTTACCTTGTTAGAAAATGAAAGCTTGATACTTTTTAACTATTTAACAATAAATTGTGAGCGTAATGAATCATGATGCTGGAGCTTGTTTTACATGAGATGAAAATGAATATAATTTTCAGAAGCTGATGCTTTTTAATGAATTATTAGGAGAGAAGTCTTGCATGAGAGGCGGCTGAGACTTGTAGGCAAGGAATCTTTTAAAATGTTAACATTTTCTTTTAAAACTTGTAACTTTAGATAGTTATAAAGTTATTATTATTTTTATTTTATTTTTAAACACATATAAACTTACAGTTACATTTTCACCTCACAACCTAAAGAAAATAATTTGTTTGTGTGAAAAAACGTTAGTAGATTAGTAGTGAGAACTAAGGTTGTGACATATTATTGGTTAGAATAAGTCAGTTATATATCACATGTGTAGGTAATATAAAAAATATTGGAAAGCTGTTCTTAAATTTCGCTATACAAGTCACAGTTTGAACGACATGAACCTGTAATAAATGTTTCCAAAAGTGCACAAAAGAATCCCTCACACAAAATAATAAAGATCGAAAACCCTGTAAGAAAGCTTGAATTAAATAGTAAAACAATAATTAAAACTCCTCTCTGTTCATAAATTACTTGCAACCGAGTCAAAAAAGCCTTTACAAAAATCTCCTTGTGGAAAAGGTTTAACAATAGTTGTTTTATGTGTGTAAGCTTTTCCATACTGTGTGTTGGAAAAGTGAGGAGATGAAATCGGATTTGGTGATTTGAAACTTCTTTCTGATAATTTCCTGTTATAACTTTATCTCACTCAGAAAAGTACAGTATTAGTAGAAAAAAAATATGAAAATGTTTGACCTTAAAAAATTGATATGAATATACCGACATATTAAGTAATCGAACATATTATTTATTTATTTTTCGGTCATAATCTATTGGAATTGAACAAAAACTTCATCTAAATAATATTCCTTGCAAAGTAATTTCAATGTATTATTAATTCAATGATTTTCCACTTTTTCCAAGTTGAAAATGAATATGAAATAACTTTTTAATTATCAGATAAGAGAACCCTAAAAGCTTTTACCCTAAAGTCACCAGTGAGATTCTAAAGTAATTGCGTCAGAAAGTTCGCTTTGAATCATCCTGTATATGAAAGTGTGCATGCTAGGGATTTTCCTAGGTTTCAAGAGAAAATTTTCATTAATGTCATTTTTAAGTTATTTATTTCGTATTGTTTTCACTCCGCAGCTTCTCATGTGTTTCAGCTCACCTTGGAAAATTCTTTTCTTTTCTTTCATGCATTGTTCTTTCCTTGCATGTGGAGTTTCTTGAGTGATTTTTATGGTGTTTTTCCTTTGTGTTGCTGAAAGATATGATACGGATTTTTCTTCACACAAAATTGGTGGAGAAAATAGGTGCACATTGTTTTTCGAAATGGGAAGTTCTATCACTTTGCTCTTCTTTTTAGAGAAATCATGCGGTATTTGATTACTTTTGTGTTCATCAGCATAGATTTATAAGTTATTTTTTCATCTCCACTAATAATATTCAACTAATATTCTTGGAGGCTCCAAAAATCTACTTTTACTTTGGGATAACGTAGGTTGTGTACAAAATACTTTTGGACCTAGACTGCAAACTGCTAAAACATTCACTTGGTGAAATAATGTTCATAAAATATTAATATTAACTACGTTAGTAACCCTAATGAGAAAAAAACACGCTTATTTGCTTTGTTTTAACATATTTCTCAGAGTTTAGTCTTCAAATAGGACAGCTTTTTCATTAAGAAGCCGGTAAGATGTTGCTGAGGAGTTTCTTGAAGAACTTCCTGACAAAAGAACTCTTCAGCCAATCCGAAGAAACTTCTCAGGAAAAACTGCGGATATATCAAAATGAGCACCACAAAGGAAAGAAGAAAGGAAAAGAAAACATGACACAAATCCTCCATGCTTTGACAGTATGAGAAAACAGTATGAGAAGAGTACTTCATTATTGAACAACATGAAATCTTAGACTACTTATTTAGAACAAAAGAAATGACAAGAGATCCAATACATGTATGTGTGCTTGCGAGCAATGCCACCCCTTGTTATGTAGGACGTACAAGCACACCTCAAATCAATATGAAGATGGTGGTACCCATATAGGAGACATAATACAACAAAGTAAACCAAAGTATTGTATATTAATTTGCAATAACAATTATAAAAAAAAGCCTTGCTAGGGGACCCACTTATCCATATGAAAAGAAAGGAAACGAAAGCTTGATTAAAATAAAATGTACAAAAAACGTGATTATAACAAAAGATTCTGTAACCGATACAGCTCCTCTTGCAGCACAGCATTTTATCATAATAGAGCGAGATACTGTAGCAGAAACACGAAGATCCTCGCAAGATACAGAATGAACGCGTACTTGGGATTTCTTTGTACTTGCCATCAGTGACATCAGTCCTTGTTGAACTCTATTGCAGTCTGTGTGTGATTGGTCTATTTGCAAGATAAAATACTAAACTGCCTAGTGGGTATGAAGACGGGTTGCAAAGATAGATCTGGAAAATGTTGGACGGTATATAGCTGAAGTAAGCAACATTACGACCTATGGATTTTGTAAAGTACGGTTATTATGGAAAAGAGAAATAAATAAATATGTAAAAATTCTGTTTTGTGTGCTTGATTTGATTTGATTAATGGAACAACTTAGTATTAGTGTTTTTCAACAACAACAAAAATCGTGGAACAATATCGAATATAGTAAGTATAGGCACTGTAACACAATATGTAGGTATTCACCTAAATGATGGTCTAAGAAGAAAGACAGATTTTTTACCTTCCGAGACAGGGACTGATAGTAAATAAAACATTTATTGAAGTAAAGACAGAAGGGCATAGACGTACCAAAGATATTGCTGGCGTAGCTAATAAATATTTAAATGAGGGGTGGGGGAGAAACTCCAACCAGATGGCCCTGGCTGCTTTCAATTGATAAGAAAATAGCAACTTATCGAAACAAAGGTATTTATTTTAAAGGAAATAAAAAAAGCCCAAACCAATATACTCAAACAAAGGGAACGACCCTTCTTTTTTTATTATTTAGAACATCTTCTCATATTATATTTTAACTTTTGCCAGCGGTTTGTACAAAGATTACGCTGCACCTTACTTTGGACATGATTGTATTTTGGAAAGTAAATGAAATGTAGAATTACAACTCCGTAATGTGCTCTTGCAGGAGAAGAAAGCTCAAAACCTATCTAAATTAAACCATTTAGCATTATGTATTAGAATAAAAAGAAGATAAAACTGTGCATGAAGAAGGAAATGTTTAATAAGATGAAAAAGTAACAGAAAAAAGCAGATATTAAAAAAGAGGAATATAAAGAGCACGTTTTACATTGTATTTAAATATTATTAAAACAAACAAGAAGTAAATTTGAAACTTAAAAACCTATTTGTTGAACGTTACGAGGTCGAATTACTGTTGAAGTATACAAAGTAAAATTTCAGGGTTTTGTTTTTGTTGTTGTAAATATATGAAGTCATTCAAAAGAGGGTATTCTTTTAAATGACTATGTTTGATCTATGTCTTCCTCTAAATGATACTGTGCAGTACATGTTACAATTTCCCCTGAAATAAAGAAATTGTTTTTATCTACTGTCATGCTTTTACTTATCAGCGTTATTCGTAAAAGCATACTAGTTTCACTGGTCCAAATTTTTAATCTGGGAGAAATATAGTATCAATAAAAATCACAACAATTTTATGAATACATATACATTAAAATAGCATAAATACACCATTAGCGATTGAGTTATTTTGGCATCTCCACTAATAATATTCAACTATTCAATATTAGTGGAGACGCCAAAATAACTAAAATCTATTTTTACTTCTCGATATTACTGATGAAGTAAACAAATTCAAAATTTGATTTGATAATACGAGAGCCACACTTCTACATCATATTAGCTCTATTTACCTGCATGATTATTTAATCTTGTTTATATAAATACTTGCTTGAAAAAGTTAAGGAAAAAAAAAAAAAAACTATGCACCACAAATTAAAAGTACTTATTCAATTTCATTACAAGTACATTGTACATAATTATGTACATGCATTGCTATTCATTTATTTTTATTTACAGACTAGTGATATTACAGGATAAACAATAATCCCCAGATTTGCATTACAATACATAAAAGATACTGAATTCTCAGGCACTGTTTTAGACAAAATATCCACTATCTATATCTAGATAAATTACTAATATGAACTTTGATGTGGAGTGTTTGTTAGTGTGTGAGTGGTGATCCAGCTAGTGCAGGGGTCCGTGTGTTCGAATCCCATCCTATGCATGGATTTTTCACCATTTTAAAATTCATGGCCGACAGGGATTTAATCCTAGGTGTAATACTACAGACGAGGGACGTCGTACAGACTTCACCATGAATATGCACTGTAGTCCCTGCCAATGTGGTATGCAGTTTCATTGAAAGCAGATAAAACGTAAGATAAACATTTGAAAGTGAAATAAACAGTTGAATATGTTTTATTGATGTTTACGTCTAATTAGGTGAGCAGAGATAGCACTGAAACAATTACTATGTGTAGAGTAAACATTAGGTTGGAATCCGTTTAATTGTTCCTTGTTGCAACAACATTATTTATCTGTATCTTCTCAATGCTCACAAGTTATATTGTTTATAAATATGACTTCATTTAAATCCAAGCCGATAACTTGGAATTAGAACCTATCGTTGAATTTGTGGCACATTTTCAACTAATTTTATTCAATGTAAATTATACATTTTTACAGTGAGAACAAAATTTCTATTGATTAAATACTACATACATTGATGTACATACCTATAATAATAGTAGGTATTTTAACAATTTCCCTTCGATGTCGATGAGAGAAAAATGCCCTTATTGAAGTTATTTTAATAGGTACTAAGTATGTTCATACCTAGATTAGTTCACCTTACATTGATGGTTATTTTACAGCTACCTCCTGGTTTATTATGTGTTTCAATTACAATATTTACTGACGTTACAAACAGTAAATTAATATTTCTTTTCGGTTGATGAGGCAATGATCGTATAAATTATGAAGACACCATTGTTGTTTTCAATCAATTATAAATTGCCTCTAATAATTTTCAATGGGTTGAGGAGCATCTAATATCTATAGGAATTCTCAGATTTTTTACTTCCGAGAAATTTCTATTAGAAATCGAAGTATTGTGTTCGTTTTTGTAAAAAAAAATATTTTTTTGCTCCGATTTCAATTGTTTTTATATTTCTGGACGTTTCATAACCTACTGAGTAAATTTGGTTTTGTGTCCGTCTGTCGGTCTGTCGGTCCGTCGATCCGTCGGTCTGTTAAAACGATTCCTTGTAACGCGCAAATCTCGGAAACTACTCGACCGATTTTAATGAAATTTTGCACACATCTAGGAGACATTCTGTAATGGTCCCATTTTAAATTCATTGAATTCATTTTAGCGGTTCTGGGTGAAAGAGACCATGCGCCTGACCACTAACTTTTTACTTAAACGCTTATATCTCGTGAACGGTACACCCGATTTCAATGAAATTTTGTAAGAATATGCATATATTTTTTTACATAGTTATTTATATTTATTTTCAAATAATTATAATTTAACTCTGATATTTAAGAAATTCCGAAATTTTGGACAAAAAAGTAAAAAATAAGGACCACGACTTGCCGATACAGAATTTTTTGTAGAATCTAGAATGTAGAAAAAATAATATTCTACCATATAAAACAAATTTGAAGAAAATCGGTTGAGCCGTTTTGTAGATACAAGTAATTTTCTATAAAATCTCAAAATTGGCACGTGTTTACAATGTGAAGCAATCACGAGGAAGTTTTGTGTCCATAATTGCAGTTTTTTTCTGTCTGCACGTTTTCCGGGAAATGGGCCACATATCCTTTTCAACAAAAGAGAATTTGCTTTTTCACCTGACTATTCAGAATTTTGTAAGAGTAAGCAATTGCCCCTTACTCATTGTTCTTCGGACATCGTGAGTTTTCTTCTTCTGAATATAATCAGATAGGTTTTGTGAACATACCTATTATTATTTTATATCCTTCATTATTTGATACAGAATTATCATTAGTTTACATGTTATTTTCATTGTTATAGAAAAAGCCATTGTTAATTAGACACACACCACACACTTATTTTTCAATGCTCAGAGTTCTGTTCTTGGTTTATCCATCCGATTATTATTCATGTTCATAGAATCCTGTGCTTTTTGTTCATATTTTTATTTGTTTAAAAAATATTTCCACGATGTTGGTATCAACTATTTTTCTTACATTATATTGTTCATTGTCATTGGGTACCCATATTATTGTCACTTCTACACACGGTTACATTATACTATTTTAATTATTTTTGGGAAAACTTAGGTACCGATTTGTTCAGTTATAATAGGTGTCACCTTTATACGTAGGCAAAACATTGTATTTTATTCATTGTATCCCATTCACCAGCCATGTATTTTTTTTTAGGTATTTGAACTCGGATTTTTAATTGTGTCTATAATATTTTTCATGCTAATTATTGTCCTTGTAGTCACATTTTTCCTGGGCATAGTCGCATTTCTTTATGTTCATTATAATATATTATACATATTATATATGTATATCTTTTACTTGACCCTTATACCTTAGTATGTAGAGGAATACATTTTACAGGCACTTGTCTTGTTAACAGACATCTAATATTTAGGAGAACATGACTTTCCGGCCAGCTAAGTTCAAGTCTCTTTTGTAGTTAAGGCTCTTAAAAATGTTGGTAATTTTTTTGAAAAATATTGAAAACCAATTAACTGTTAATACATATGACTGATATAACGGTGAGACAACACAAACACAACTGGAATACAACTCGACAAAGGTAATGGATAAGACAGCGCATCGCAGCACAAGACAAAAGATTCGAAATGAAATATTAAACACAGATGAGGGAAAGCAACTCAAAGGCTCTGCAGGATCCGGGGGTGAGACTGTCCATTCATTTCATCCCTCGTGTACATGAATAAGTAATATTCATATTAAGGAACAAGGAGTGGTCCCTGTGGCGTACCGCACCAGCCAGAACCCTGTTAATGAAGCTATTAGTGGGGAAATAAAACAGTGGCGTTGAAGAGAATTACTTGAGGCTTAAACAATAGATGAGAAAAACCAATCAACCAAAAAAAAATTGAAAGTAATGAATGAAATTCTGGCACTACTAACTACTATTGCTTGTTCCTCATTAAAAAAATGGTAACCTTTGAACTAGAGTCGAGCTCTCATTTACCACTTGGAAATAAATACTTTAACTCTATATCAATTACTTTATTTCTGTGGCAGAGCGAGTTAGCGCGCTAGGCATTGCACACATGGTGACCTGGTTCGATTCCCAGCGGGGAGGATTTTTCTGCTCTGTACTTGGATGTTCGGGTCCACTCATACCTCTTGAGGAAAAATGAGTAGCTGCTTTAATGTGAAGCAGCGACCAGTGCAGAATCTGAGGAAAAAAAAATAATACAAGATATTGTAATTAAAGTGGTAAAGTCCTATGATTCTGCGCTACCCACTAAAATTGTGACATAATAACACAAAGAAAAAGCATTATTATATATTATATTACTTTCTTTCGAACATCGAAAAGTTGTCGTAATTGAATTTAATGAATTGTTTTTCAAAGGTTAGTAGCACCACGTTTACATTCTTACTATCCATGATATATAATTTATATTACTACATAATTTATAAGGGTATGTCTTTCTAAGATTGACACAAGTGTATAGTCGAAAATGGTATCTGTGATATGTATGTATATTTTGCTGACTGATCACTCACAGTTAGCAATGTCCATTCGCCGCTGGTCAGAGTTTCGCTCATACTTTGCTTACTACTTACCACCGTATCATCTTTATCTCTTTTTATAATCCTTTTCTCCTCTAATGACCAAAAACCACCCTCGCTCTTTTTTCAAATCTTTTTTTGTTTTCTGAGATTTCACGTTATTATTTTTACATTGCACAGTATTTATTTCATTATTAATCTTTCTTCTTTTTTTTTGTTTGTACATATTCCCGCTTTCTCCCATTCTTTTAAGTTTTTAATTTCTCAGATTTCTTTTTCATTCTCTCCTCTGTCCATTTCTCTCGGATTAATGAAATGGTCATCATGGCTAGGATAAGCATTCTTATATTTGCTCCAGAGATTAGTCCCTCATTTTTTTTCCTTCTTATAATTCACTCTTTATTTTTTATCAAGTTTTTCTGTTCATGAAAAAGAGAGAGAGAGGAAGGAAGAAAAAAGTGGTGCTCTAAGCTATATCAGTTTCAACAAACACAAGTGAAATAGAAGGAAAATTTAGAAACATTTAAAATCTTTGGAACATCTACAAATTCTACAACCAACGACAGAGATAGCGAGGTCCTCATTTGCGAAACATGGTACAAAATTCAAAAGCTGTTCTTACAGTTTTAGTCTGCTGAATAACAATGTATTTCCCAGGACACAATACACTAGAACCCCACGTTAATATTTATTACGGAAAATATTGGCTCCCAAGGAATTAATGTAATGGGAAACCTTTTTGTTTTCTTGTCCAGAACATTAAAGGGACACATGTGGTATTAATTACCTAGATTCCTGAGCAAAGTGACCATCTGAAAGTCTCCTTTCCTACCCGCACATTCGTGCCTTAATTTGTAAAACAAAGAAGCGTACTAAAAATGCTTAAGAAACACGAGCAATCCTCTTGTGTTATGAATACTCGATGTGAGGGCAATTTAATTAGAGACATAAATAAGAGTAATGGGTTGGGAAGTATTACAATTTATTCCAAAATAAAAGGCTACCTTCCTAATACTTTCGCGCAAGTAAAAATTCTTAAAAGCAATAAAATATCTTTTTAATATTTCTCTTGAAGCCTTTAAGTTTTATAGTGGGTGACATGGGTTGTTCAGATTCAAAATCATTCTGAAACTGTGGAAAGTAAAAAAGAATCTTGTACAAGTGAGGGTGAGATAGCTGATGTGATTAAAAAGTCTCAGACATTACCAACATTTGACGAAAATGTTTCCTATATTAATTTTTTCAACCGGATTTATAAGCCAATGTATTAATAATCTTTGTCTTTATTGAAAGATAGATGTACATTGTCTATTGTTGTAATAAATTGAAAACTATTTTAGAATGACCACTACTAGGTATATCAAATCGTTTGCTGGGAGCAAGAATCCAATCTAAATGTTCCGTCTATATATTAGTGTTCTAATATGGACTTGAGCGTGAAGACATCTAAGCAATAGAATTAGTTATTATTAGATATCGGAGAGGGTTTTACTTTTTTAATAATAATAATAATAGTTTATTTATTTATTTTCTTTATAAAGAAACATTTATACAAAGGTACTTCTCCTAAGCTTTGAAGGGCTTCTTATAAGAGATATTAAAATATCTTTTTAATATTTCTCCTGAAGCCTTTAAGTTTTACAGTGGGTGACATTGGTTGTTCAGATTCAAAATTATTCTACTAGGTATGCTATTTCGAGCAATGCCTTCTAAAATAAATGATTCCAAGTGACCACCCTGTATATGATACTACAGGGTAGAGACAAGAGGGAGCACTCTTCCTTTTTACACAATAATCCTCAGTGTCTGATATAAGGTGAAGTAGTAATCATAATTTTAAAATTCTTTATAATTGCCCTCCTCACACCCTCTCACTTTTCCTACATCCCCGAAAATGTTTTCCAAGTCTCCACAAGTTTCAGGAGGAATAAGGATAGAAGCCTTTTATTTTTCAATGAATTCTCTGTCACCCCTTTTACAATGTCTTTTATTATTTTTAAAAGGATTTTTAATACCTACTCAAAACCGCAATGATAAAATAATAATTACATTTTCAATTATTTTCGTCTCCTCGTAAGGCTTAACATCAGTATTAGAATCACCAGCGTTCTGTAAGGTTTCGCCTTCACTTGTCAATTGGAAGGAATTTCCAACTGCAGCCTTTAACACTTAGACGACCGGCATGGTTTTTCGTAAGTTCTCCCGTGGGACCGGCGATGTTTAGGCTATTCACAGGCGTAGTACATGCGTGTACCACCGGTGGTACACCCGGTCGTCTACGTGTTAAGAATACTTATAATAAGAGCTAGTTCCTTTGGAGGCAAACCAATCGCATGATAAGATTTGTAAAGGTACAAGTCTTCATAACTATTACCAATTGCCAAAAATAAAATGAAATAGATTTCCAGAACTCATCGTGTTCGAAGTGAGAGAACCCATCGTGTTCGAAGTGAGACTCATTGATCTTTGTATGCCAAACACAGTGAAATCGTTAGACTTAAATGTCTAACAATTTATTGCACTCGAAAAGTTGCACGTATATCAACACACTCATTTCGGTTCTCACACCAATATTGTTGACTGTGAACTCGTAAAAAATATGATATTATATAGAACCTCATCTTAGCTCTTAGATATTATATAGAACAAAGAGCGCGCGATTAGCTCAGTGGTTAAGCACTCGCTTGCCATGCGGAAGGTCCCGGGTTCGATCCCCCGTGCCGACAAAAATTTGTATTCTTAATTTGGTTACAATTGTTTGTAAGGGATACCTTCCGGTGCGCTCGTGTTGACCCAGCACCTAATTGGGAAGTATTGTGTCACTTCTCGCCCATCGGAGGGGAGGCACACTACGGGATGGGTAGGCTACAACACAGACCACAAGCGTCTACAGTAGCTCCTGTTTCATGGCTACGAAATAAAAACGGCTGTGAAACACTCATCTTTAAAAAAAAAAAAAAAAAAAAAAAAAAAAAAATCACTATCTTAATATATAAATGTCAAAGACACTCACTGACCACTGACCACTGACCACTGACTGATCATCGCTCTACAGCCCAAACCGTAAGTCCTAGGAAGCTGAAATTTGGTAGGTAGCTTTGTCTTATAGTCTAGATGTGCAATAAGACGGGATTTTTCGAAACTCCCACTACAACACCTGCCATTGGCGAAAAAGGATTTTTTGCTTTCACGGCCATGCCTCGGCCCGCAAAGCGGGCGACAGCCTGCTTGTAAAAATATAAGTTTATGTAGTAAAAGACAGAGTCACTCTTAATAAAACTATTCCTCTTGGATAATAAAGAATATTTCTCTCTGTTTGATTCCCCTGAGTGTAGTTCACATTTAGCCGCCAGTGCTGCCACGCACTGCAATGTAGGATTGTCATGCAATAGATATCATGTAACCTTTTGATGAATTGCCTGAGCTTTTCCTAGGTGGATACTCCCTTCACAATTCTGAAACCACTTTGCTAGATTATGATGGCATGGATAATGTTATTTCTTTATTGGATTTAGTAGTTAAGAGCAAATATCGAACGTAGTTTTTCATGTTTTGTTTTAAACCTTCATTAATATGCAGGCTAAGAATGTATCGCAATTTGTCTCTTTCTTTAATTATTTTAATGTAGGTAAATAAAATATTATCCACCCTGTTCAGGGTGTCTACTAAATGGTCAAAGTAAAATTCCCTGACTTTTCCAGGTTTTCCAGACCATTTTTCCAGTTTCTCCAGTCTACTTTTTTAAGGAGACGTTATATGAATATTATATAAGACCTGATAAAATTTTGTTAATTTTATAAAAAGTGATTAAGAGTGTTTTGTGTTTCTTACCAAAGAAGCATTATCACACTGCTGGATTACAGTGGCGCCGCAGGCAAATTTTTTTCATTTTTCATTTTCATGACAAAATTGGATCTTGAAAAAAATTCCCTGACTTTTGGTGTTTTTTCACAAAATTCCCTGACTTATGGTGTTTTTTCACAAAATTCCCTGACTTTTCCCTGACTTTTTCGGTCTCGAAAAATTCCCTGACAATTCCAGGTTTTCCAGGTTTTCCCTGACCAGTAGACACCCTGCTGTTAAGTTTTTCCTCCTAGAACTCTCGTGACTATCAGTAAATCTTTCTTTGTCGTTTATTTCATTATTGTCTATTTTTTTTTCGTTCAAAGTTGTGTTGAGGTTAGTTACTCCTCCTTCCACTCTTCCTGCTTGTAGGTTTCATTTCCTCTCATTTTTCTTATTAATAATTTCCTGTTGTGGTCTAATGTCTTTATTTGATTGGCCTTTGCATTGATTCCTTCGTCTCCTGAAGTTAGCATAGCGTCTTGTCCTTACAGTGTGCTGCAAATGCAAATCATTTTCCTTATGTAAATCATTATAAAACATCCTTGAAAATGTCGGCAATGTCCTCGGCATAAAAGTTATTGCGTTGAAAATTTTGCAAAGTGAACAGATTTTCTTGAATTTCTTCAAAACATAAAATATGGCAAGCTATTTAATGTGAAAGATCAAGTTGTCTGTAGTGGACAGGATTTTTAAAAAATATAAAAAGAAACAAAATTTATGTCCTCCTGCCTTCATTCCTGCTTTCTCTAAGAGCGTCCAAGAAGGGCTATTACGTTTTCAGGCGTCTGAAAAATATTATAATTCGATATCCAATATTTAAAATGATTTTCTTCTCTTTTTAAATGTATAAAAAGTAACATTTTAAAACTGAAAATGACGTTAAGTACTATATCAGCTTTTTATATATAAAAGATTTTTTGTAAAAAAGGGAAAAAAATAATCAACCCTTAAAAAATGTGCGTTATGCCATCATACACCCTCTGTATTGATAAGTGAGGAATGAAAAGAACAGCAGTTATCGCACAGTTCTTTTTTTTTCAAATCTTATATAATATTGAAGTCGACAGGTCTAGTTTTACAATTCATTGTAAGAAAATGCTATAATTATTAGAATATCCAATATTCATCAGACATTATCTATTCAATGTATGGTTTTTTTTGGCTACTCAAATTAATCTCACCCAACCCAAAGTTAGTGTTTAATCTTATTTTCTTAAAATTTTAGCTCTAATTTTGAACCCATTCATATTCTATTATTTCCCTGGTATAAACAAACTAAGTCTTGGAGCAAATTCGACAAAACGTATAATAATTCCATCGATTATTAATTTATATGTAGAATCCTCGTTCAATAAAGTTTACAAAGCTACCAGTTACTCAGTGGTAAAGCAAAACTAGTGCCAATATATTATTTCGAATCTCGCAGAAATATAATAAAAAATCTATTGATAAAATAATCTCTGAAATAATGCACTACCACCGTCTCCCCTAAATCACAGATACTCCCAGAACTGCATTGAATCAAGATTACACACCATAAAATTTTTATTAGATAAATCACAAAGGAAAACTATATTATACCACTCTGAAAATACCAAAAATGAAAAACCTAGAAAAAATGATATTTCTGAAATAGTGCATTTCGGAAAACGATATCATGACCCTTCACTACTATAGAAATTTTACACAAATATGTGATTGTCAAAATATGTGATTGTCAAATGAGTCAATTGTCGTGGATTTTTTATCATACACATCAAATTCTAAGTCGAAAATCGTGAGAATATTGTACACTTTGTCTTGAATTTGCTCAAAGATTTTTGCACCTACTAAATATGTATGTATACTTTCAACCAATTTTTAAATGACGGTTAAATGTTCCTCTTGATTTTAGGTGATTCTTCATCGAATAGCAAAACTTTCACTGTCAAGTAGAGTCCATGTCAACATAATTTTAATTATTTTAATTTGTTTTAAAAAATTTGGACACATCTTATTGGAGAAAAAAAAGTCTCATTTCAGAACAAGAGAACGAAAGTATCAACCAACATAAAAAAATTCAATGGTAAAATAAATAAAAAAAAAACATCCAAATAAGTATTAGATGAACAAGTTCGATAGCATTTTCAGGAAAATATTAATGCCGAATATAATGAAGTCATCGAATGCATCTCATGTCAATAGATGAACATTGTGCAACCCTTTTTTCTATTTGTACATTGTACAGGGTTACTTTTTGACATAGGTTTTGCTACAGAGATAACTAGTAGTGCTTTTTGAAAGCCTGAATAGTTAAAAAGAATAAAAATACAGTGTATTAGTATCTCAGACTTTTTATGTTGAATTTCCAACTGAACCAATAAAAAATTTCACATCAATTGAAAATTCATTTATTTTTATGAACAATATACTTAAAAATCAAGACCTATATGGGAGCTTTATCAGCTATATGAAACTGGTATCTGATAGCTTAATAAAAGCATCACAAAATTTCTTTGTCGAAAAAGAATCAACACTGAGTTTGTTTCCTTGTTAAAAAAGAATATCGACAAGAAAACTGTTATTCACAAAATTTACTTCGCGTCTTTAGATAACACTGTAAGACATGAGAGATATAGACTTGAGTCTATTATTTTTCAACTTAATACAATAACAACTAAAACTAACATAGTAGAATTCACCCCTTTCACATTCACATTCAGAAATATGATATGTATTGTTCCAATTGAAATGTTTATTTATCTTCTTTATCGTGGAGTTTTATAGGATAGCACAAGGAAGGGTTTATCTTGTTGTTTTTTATGATGGCACACGATGAACGATTGCAATTATTGTATTCATATTGATGACGTCATAGTGTAGCATATAGCTGGATTGTCCAAAACTGACGTTTTGAAAAGTGTTTTGAAGTTTCAAAGACTGGTGTACAAAACTGATATTTTCTATGAAAAAGTGGCTATTATTTTAAAACTCTTTTTTTTTTAATCTAATAATTTTCAGTTAAAATTATTGTGTTTTTTTGATTATTCAACATTTGGAAATAGCAATATTTCAGGGATTTATGTAGCCTTAAATCTACAAACAAGGTGGGTGTAATCATCAGGCAGACAAACAACATCGTATTATAGCAGTAAAGGAAATGAAGACACAAGTAGACAGAGAGGGAGACAAGAGTGGGGAAGTAAATAAGAAAGATAAATTCAAATCAGGAACGAGATTAACGTCGGGAAGCGGAGGAACAAAAGAATTGAAGACGGGAACAACGGAAATGAAACGGAGGAGAGATTAGCCATACAGCACGTAGAGAAAGTTCAGTATTTTACGAGGAAAATTTATATGAGAGAAAGATTATGAAAATTCCTGCAGCAATCTAATCAAATAGCATTATCATCTTCGATACCTTGCTCACACTCATCATAGTATGAAGAGAAGGTGATGTTTTCTGAAATCAGACATCAATGGCTTGATCGATAAGGCGGCGGTTTTGAGTCCCAAGTATCGGGAAATTTAGTACCGTGGATTTGAGTAATTATGATAACACTCTTAACAATAATAGACCCTTTGAAACCTTGTGTTTTACCTATTTCTCATAAAGTATACTCAATAATACGAGTTGTGGTAAGCTTTTATGTTATACCTACACACTAATACGGGTATAGATTCCCAACGATATTATAGAAATCGATTATATACTTAGTTATTAAGGCCGTAATTAGTAATACTACCAAGGCAATTTCGTGTAAAAATATTTCTGTAGTAAAGGTAGGTAACTGCAGCGATTACGCACAACAAATTCGACCCATTCCTTCTCCTGAAAAATAAGTACTCCAAAGAGGTTTATTCATGATGACATCCATGCAATGGGATGTTGATTTGAATTTGAAACAGATTAAATTTAATGCTGAAGGAAAGCGTTTCAGCTGAGAGGTGACGTGATTTCTCATGCATCAGTAAGGTGTCACGTCCCAGCGAGGAATAAGAGCTTTCAGTATAGTCTAAAATATATTTTGATGGATGTATAATTTTATCGATGATCCTGTACTTAAATTTCCCCCACAAATTTTGAACTCAGCTTCTCTCTGTTTGAACTAAACACGGACGAATGTATGGATGTGGACTTATGTATGTATAATTGTATATCTGTTGGGTAATTAATATCCACCGTCGAAATCTTAAAAGTCGAAAGATTAAATGTCCGAATGTAGCAAGTTTAATGAATGACGTTACATCATAGCTAGGATGTTGTTAAGTGTTACATGGGTGTGTATTCTGTTGTGGCTTGATATTTCTAGCCAAGGATAATCCCACATCTAAATATAAGTGAGGTTAGCAAGAGATATAAAATTGAGACCAAGGAGGTAAGGATATACTAAAAGGAAGGAAAGATGGTATAAGGACTAGTAATAAAAACAACGTGAAAAGTAAAAAAAATATAATAAAAACAAACAACTCTTTGCTGGTATAAAAAGTTACAGCAAAAAATCCAGAACCAAGATGCTGTTTCAAGTTCTAATTAAGATTTGAATTAATAATATACTTCTGTTTTGCGGGGGGGGGGGGGGGGGGGAGCCGTGCAAATGATCAGTAATTAGCCCTTGGGAGGGAAACAGCGAGTCAAAAAATAAGTAACGGAACACAAACCCTTTGCTTTCCCTTCCTTCGGAGTGCTTTTCTCGACTTATTTAAAATAATCCTTGTTTCTGACACATCATCTTGAGAAAGCTCATTTTCGAATTTGAGGATTTAATTATTTCTTCATTTCATTTGTTTGGAACCAGCACTGTGAAGCTCACAACGCTTTCGACTTTGAATATTTATGAAAACTCGTTCATCTTTAGCTCTCTAGATATGGCTATATCGAATATCTGAATAACTTAGAAGCTTTAGCTTAGAAAAATACCTTTGTATATGTTATCCTGTTATTAAAAAAATAATAATAATAAGATATTTATCTGAATACTTGTGAATAAACATTTTTATCTATATAAGTTTTGCTTGAAATTGAATTATCCGATGTTTCACTGTTGTTCCTTATCCTAAGCATATCCTTGTATTTTATTTTCTTGGGTCAAAAATAATTTCTAAGATTATCATATCAATTTTTGTCTGACAACTACTAAACCTTAAAAATATAATATTTATATTTTGTTTAAGGATGGGCATTTTTTCTGAATTGTTCATCCTATCACTCACGTGCACGTCTGAATAGACTTTGTATATTGAATTCAACAATTTTCACATCAGCAGTAAATGCAAAGCAAATAATACTCTCAAAATGAAATTTAAAATTATTTTTTCAATAAAAGAAGAATGATTGGATCATGAAACACGAGGACTTTTTTCATAAGTGTCAAACTGCAAAGTAAAGGATTAACCTATCTTATTTTTTCCACAATGATAAAAAAAGAATCAATTCTTACGCTTTTAAAAGGATTTTCATACACATTGATACACCTATTGAAATGTAAAAGCGCGATGTCTTACCATGTCAACGTCTTCCGTCCCTGTAATAATTTATTGATATGGAGTACTTGAATCAAGGAATTCAAGATTGAAATAACCCAATAATGCAAGTGGCTGTGATCCATACTCTTTACGAAAAGGCTGCGCTACTCCTGTTTTTTGAGGAGTGATTTTTTGTAACATCAAAGAAATGCGATAGAAATTATATTACATTTTACATTCATACTGTTCATTATTTTTCCTTTTACAACATGACCGTTTTACATTCAGATCTTCATTCATTGTCATTTTGCCTTTGCCGTACTTAATGAACTTTAGAACTAGGATTATTTTTCTTTTCCTAAAGATCCAGAAAGGTTAGTTTTTCAATATATTCACCAGTACACTTTTTCATTATTATTTCCAGTATCAGCATCTTGTACTTTTAGGATTTCTAAGTTGAAGCTTTCAAGAGATTTAACCGAGAAAAAAATTCATCGCATGTTTTGAAGATATAAAAAGGGTAGCTTTTCTGAAGGTCGATAAGTCAAATTTAGCATCGCGGTTTTTGACAACTGGATAAAAAAATGTTTAAAACCAGATTAAAAATGAACAAAATCTATTCAATTCACTGTTTATATTTGACCTGTCACTCGTGACAGTGGTGTCACAGCAATGTAAAACTGTAGAACGGTATAAAATAGTGAGGCATAAGGTCATAGTTTTTACTGATTTTAGGGTTTAATCGTGTAATCATATTATTCAAAAGAAAATGCTCTCCATGTGAATGTTTATAACATAGAAACCCTAATTCACATCAATGCATCATCACTACAAAACATTGATGAAGTTACCAGACACATGAACATTAAAACCAATTCGAATATTAACAAACACTCACAACACAGACATATGCCTTTCTGTGGTCTAGATATTAATTTAATAAAATATTTTACAGACAAAGGAACCCTTGGATGTTGGTTTAAGTATATTGAATGATAAATGCCAGATACCAGACCTATGCCAAGTCGTATCATCTTGAACCAGAAATCCACTTGTTTACAGCTCTGAGTCTGTGCCTCTTGAAATGTTTTGGTAATAAATTAGGAATCCAAATGTAAATCTGTGACACTATGTTTGGCTAACCAGATCCCCATGTGAGGATGGATGCTAGGTTATAGTCTTCTAGTATTTACATTCTTGAGAGATTTCATGTTTTGGGTAGAGTGACAGCGTCAATCTCACAGACTTGCACTTTTAGGTTGCATTTTACAGCTAAATTGATAACAAAACTCTAGATTAGGAAGTTTAATGCAATGTTTCACCCATCTAGTCAAGATATCAGTCAATACATGTAACGATGCAAAAAGTGATGGAGGCGCCATCCACCAAAAGCTCTCTAGAAAACTATAAAATTAAGAAAAGTAAGTTATCCTTTAAGGTGTAATAACGAGATCAAGATGAATTTTTTTTGTTGATGAATACAGAATAATATTTGTTCTCAAGTAGCATTTTGTGTCCACTCTTTATCCCTGTATGGGGTCAGTTGTAAAAATGAAACAATCAGTAGCAAATAACAAAGATGGAACTCCATATCGGAACCCTGCCTACTCTACTCGTAAAAGAGCATTATATTATCAGAATGAAGAAAAAAAATTATACCGTGTACATTTTGACTTGGGTATTTTTCTCATTGTTTCTCGGACTCTCGACATTTAATTAAAAAATATTGCAGCATTCCTTATCGTAAAAAATATATCGGGAATAATATTTTCATTCCTGATGTGCATTCCACTCAAGGAAAAGGATCCCTCATCCCTTATGTGCCTACTGGACACAGTCTTTGTTGCGGGAGCTGCTGTATGGGTTGTTATCAGTCATATTTACAGGGTGATACACTCTGAAGACTAAACCATTTAAGTGACAATTATACTCGATACTCGTATGTGACAGTGTTTTGTAACCCGTCACATAGCTCATGAAGAAACTCCAATAGTAAGATTATAAAAATACTCTTTAGTGGAAGGCAACCACCAGGCAAGGTTAATGTCACAAACTCAAATTCATGAGGAAAAATTCGTGCACTGGGTAGGATTCGAACCAACGGATCCCTGCGCTACCTGGATTACCAGACTAGCGCGTTAACCACTTGACTACCAGTGCACAATGAGTAGAACTACATGTACCAGTAGTGCTTTGTTTGGCCTGCCAGTTTCATTCAAGAGAATCCTAGTGCACTGGCAATGAGTCAACCTCTTGTGCTACCCCAAAGTTCAAGACAAAAGGTTATCAAACATGCAAGCCTAACTACACCAAAAACTTGGGGAAAGAAATGGCTTTTTTATCGTACCCATTTAAGAAGAAATAATCTCAAAAATATTTTATATAAAAAAACACCTAATATTAAGCAGTTATCTGCCAAAATGTGTACTGGTAAATCATTTCTAGTGAAATGGGTACGAAATTGCCTCATCATCAAAGCACGCTATCACGGTTCCCTCTGTTATCAACTTAATCACTCCTCGTAGACTTCATCAATCAAGGATTATGGAATCATTTTCCTGACATCCTCCAAATAAAGAATAAAAAAACCTCAGAAAAGTTTCAAGATGTTTATCGAGACGACTTTTTCTCTCCTCCTTGTGATGTGCTATCCTGCCATAGTGCCATAAGAGTGACTGAATTTCGCTTTGTAGTGAGCTGCACGATTGCGAAAAAGATATTTTTGAGAGTGAGGAGAAAAAAATGTTGGAGGTTTCAGTTATTTGGATTTTTGCGTTATTTTCGATGTATATAGTCAAATACATAATCACTATAGTTAACAATTATTATTAATTTATGAGTGGGGTTTCTGCACGTTCAATAAACATTCACTTGGATAGCTTCTTGCAAATCTCACGTTTCCAGCCAATTTTAAAATTTCTACAAAAAAGTAAATTTTGTTATTACAATGACTGTTTTTTCCCTCTCAAACAAATATACATAAACACCGCTTATATTCACAAATCTGTGTTCACGCAAACCGAAAATTTACTTTCTTGTGTGTATAATTCATGTACCTCTAGTATGTGTTACCTATTTATTTTTAAAGCATTAATATATATGTAATCTATGTATGTTCTGCATGCTATCGTGTACTTTCTGACCCTACAACGAGACTCGTCTGTCCTTTCTCTAACCAACAGTTCCTCTCTCTACGTTCGCAGCTCCAGGCCCGGCCGGCCGCCTAAGAGGGCCTCGGTGGGCCTCTCCTGGCCGCGTCGCATCTCAGTCATCAGCTGAAGAAGCACCGGCTGGAGAACGGGGGTTCGGACTACGGCGACTACCCCAATGGCCACCTTCAAAATGGTGAGTAGATTTTATTACAACTACCTTTCCTCTTCTTCCAAGCGCTTTTCATTTGTAGCATGGCGTACGCTGCCAATGTTGAACTAAATTCTGACAGCACAATGGTTTTGTAACTGGTATCTTCCGGTGGCATTCAAATTGCAAAACATTTTCTAATCTTTATTTTAAACTTTAAGTAAGAAGGATTATTGACGAAGAGTTTTTCATAAATAAAGCGAATTTTGTAGTTTTGTGGAAGAAAATGCTTTGTCTTGGGGCAGAAGCAGTACAAAAAAATGTGCATCATGCACATTGCAAGGAAAGGATAATCCCGCATACAAACATATGGTAGGGAGTAATCCTTTTTTCGTAGTCTTTAACTTTCTATAATGGCCACCTTCAAATGGTGAGTAGATTTTATATACTAGCTTTAACTTTCTATATGGCCACCTTCAAAATGGTGAGTAGATTTTTATATATACATAGCTTTAACTGGCTATACGGTGTTGCCACCTTACAAAGATACGGTTGGAGAATCTTCCAATTTACGATAGCTTTAACTTTATGTAATGGCCACCTTCAAAATGGTGAGTAGATTTATAACATAGCTTTAACTTTCTATAGGCCACCTTCAAAATGGTGAGTAGGTTTTTTATACATAGCTTTAATTTTCTATAGTGGCCACCTTCAAAATGGTGAGTAGATTTTCTTATACATAGGTTTTATACCATTGGCTTTCAGACACTTGGGCCATGGTGCAAGAAGCCAAAAGATTCATAAAAACCATATGTAAGCGGGAATTTTAAGATTGAGTGTGCTTTCTGGAGTTATGTTCCTGCGGAAAAATTGACCTCGACTCAGACTTGAACCCCAGACTCCTAGTTGCGAATCCACTCTACCAATAAGCTCATTAAGTCCTGTAAATAAGTCAACTCGAATTTCGTTCACATGGTTTTCATTTCACACGTCTGTCTGTTTGTTTGTCTATTTGCTATCCAAGTGTTGTATATTTCCACTGTGAGTGACTGGTGTTTATCTTTCCCTTTGAATTTTCCAGTGAGTGACTTTTTTGTTTGCTTTAAAGTTTATTTTAATGAAGGACCCCTGTCATTATGCCTTGTGTGTAAGGCTTCTGTGCGATATTGATTTTAACTTATCTATTCAAGTTAACTAACACTTTCAGTGTTACCTATAGGTATACTTGCTGACTTTCTATCAAGGAAGTAGGTTTATAAATTGTTATGTATTGTACCTATTTTGTATTGTTTCTACTTTATTGATTCTACCTCAGATCTGATCAATACGGTGCCGGCTGCGAACTCGTAACCTGGACGTGAATGGTTCGAGTCCCAGGTACGGACAAAAATTTGTAAAGGCAGGTTTGAGGTCATAATATATTTTATAAAATAGTTCGAATTTCAAATATAACGAGAAAAACAAAAATTTGGGCTTAAAGTTTGAGTAATTATGATATGGCGATTGTGATAACACAAATATGATTTCTTTTGCACCGCAGAAGCACCTATCTATAGTGACATATACACCTATTGTGTACACTCTGCCAGGTCCTACGTCATTCGGTCGAAGCCTTTAATTGAATGATACAGAATTCGCATGAGGGCCGTGAGGATTGACAGAAGTAATTGACGCAGGAAACAATGCGCTTCTCCTCTATTAATCTGTATTGCCGACCTGTTCTGGTCCAGCGTCCAAATTGAGGGTTCAACTAGATCAATTTTCACCTAAGAGCCAAATTATGAACATCAATTTGGACCTCTGTTTTTTGTATAACATGGTTAGATATATTTTTTATTTTTTAGAAAAGAACAGAACATTCTCATCATCTAATTTTAATGTATGAAAGCACAGCTCCTTCATCAATCCATACGAGGTTACTTGTATCTCGTGTCTCGTTATCGGAGAGATTTGGACCTCTGTAGTTTAGAGCCAAATAATGAAACCGGATCTCTAGGGTTTATTAATCCAAGCCACTACCGCACTTCACAGTTGATATAAATGCCTGTGATATGTTTGGAATTCCCACCTAAGGGTGTGTTAAGGGATAGTGTAGTATAGTTGATCTAATCCTGTTTCATATTTCGGCCTTAGTCGATTAGGAATCCCTGGATGTCCGTGGTTCGAGATCCAAGTCTGGCAAATTTTTGGCGTGGATTAGAATAGGTGTGACATTATCGGTATTCAACATGAGCAATTGAGCATTATAACTAACCTTTAATGTATGGTGCATAGTTATCACTTTAATACAGCTGACTTATATCTTACCGTGACAGGCGGGTAAAATGTTAACATTTACTTGATGGTACTTGGTCGCACAGTTGTGCTTATTGTGACGAAGTTTTCTGCTCAACAATTCAGTTTTACGTATTTTTCAGTGGTTTCAAGTGAAAAAGTGCTTGTTTACTGCTCTAAATAGTTCCAAATACATTTGTATCACCGCGACCTCAGTACTTCGATCGATAAGACTTTTGACCGGAGGTCGGTGTTCGAGTCCCAAGTATCGCTTTCACCGGCCCTCTGTTACGTCAGTTCAAAACTTTTGAGTTACCATTCGGTGTACGTCGACTCACCGTGGCACACGAGAGGGAACTCAAGAGGTGATGTGTTTATTTGAAGGGAGATTCGTATGTTTTAACTAGCGTTTCCTGTGAGAAACAATCAATGCCGAGTTAGTCGGTAGGTACTGTTATTAATATTAAACTCTATAATGGCTCTGATTGTGATTGTCGACTCGGTGACACTTGTTGTACGTTGTCGAGATTGTTCTCATGTATCAAATAACATGGACACCTCCGAGGCAGTGCTACAATGTGAGACGTGAGGGTTTCCAGAGGTCTCAGAGTAATTATACGTAGCTTTTGTATGGGACATTGTTTTACAAAGCTTTTGCAGTAATTAATTATTTCTCATTAAACTACACCTCAAGTGTATTACACTGTATTGTTATTTCAATAGCGGAGTAGTCTCTAACGATATCGGCGTTTCTCGTTGCATTTCAAGAGGTTTGTATATTTCGCTCAAGGAGCATTGCAATTTGTCTCTTTAAAATATTTGTACCCAGGCTTTGCGACGGAATGAAGTTCTGTCTTCTTATTCCGTTCTCACGGACAGACCTCATTTTTGGGTCTCCCCTGGAGGTTGTTTGTTTGTTCACGCACCCAGACAGACTGTCAGCATTCAAGATAAAAATTTCAATGAATGAACACGAGGAAAATATGAAAAACAAAACAAGTGTATAAATTTTAACACAAAATGTTATCTCGAATTAGAAAAAACAATTAAAATCCATTGTATTCGTTCCGGATTAATATATAGCATTAAAAACTAATAAAACTATTAACATATAAATATTTGAAGAAGATTACATTCAACTTAGGATCATATATTTACTCTGTTGGGCTCTAATGTTCGCGTGGTTTCTCTTGCTCTAATTCATGTTCGTAGCTTTGCAACAGATTTGTTTTGTACACACATCAACACTGCGATACGTACCATGTCGTAACATAGCTTTTAGTGAGTGACCCTTTACAAACTCTTTAATGGTTAAAAATATGGTATATCCTCTGCTGGGTTCATGATCACCATTAGCTTAGCACTGCCATTCTAACTGTAAATTAAATATGGTGCAAATAATTCATAAACTAACACAAATACTAGTTAGTTCTACTTAACTTTTTTCAAATCATTTAGTCGTTTTAAATCATTTTCCCAAATGCAAACCAAAACACCCACCCACTACGAGTGAGAATGCTTTCCTCTCAACAAGCGGAACTCCATATTCAGAGCAGGCACTGCGACCAGTGTTGTAGCGCACTCGGCTTACTCACCCGGTGCTGCGGGTTCGATTCCCAACGGGTTTGGAATTTTTTCGTCTTTATCTTTGTGTGTTACGGGGTCCACTACCTCGTGGTAGATCTGATGCTTTCATGTGAACACTTGAACAGCGACCCGTGGCAAAAATATGTGCTTAGAAAGATATAGGAATATTAGGCGGATTAATAAAATCATAATAAGTGTTGGAAGTGCGATTCCATCTATACAGTACGCAACCGTGATTAGCCACGAGGTATTAGAAACGTTATAATTCCGCCTAAGTCTAAGGAAGCCCTAACTCTGCGCTGCCACTAAAATTATCTTTTCATTACACAAAAAATATATTTATTCTTATTATTTAATTCTATTAGTTATTAAATATTTTTTTGGGGGAAAGTGCTGCGCTATTCTGTCGAAATTCCTGCACGATACAACCAATTCTCTTCCCAAGATTGTGCGAAAGATAAACAGGCAACAATCTGAGATGAGTGAGAAGTTAATTTTTTATCAAAACAAATAAACAAAATGAGTAAATTGTATGTAGACTATTGTAGATGCTGGATTTTGACGATATATACTGCTTCTAAACGATGTTATGTATTCATGGCATGTATTGTACATTACCATTTTACGAGTTCAATGAGTCTTGAAAATACCTGTTACATTGGCAGTCTAAATTTTATTCTTCATAGGTGCAAAATAGATCATATTATTAAGAAGATAATTTTTGTTTGGCCACATAAAATTATCATGTTGCATGTTGAGTAAATTGTAGACACCCTCTTGCTAATGTAACAAAACACAAGGTTATTCTAATAATATTTTTTACTTTCCGAAAGGATATCCATACATGCTCAAGCTCAAAGTTACACACTTGACTACATATATTAGTTCACATTTGACCACACACCAGTGCATGTACATTGTACATATAGGTAACGCTCTTTTGTTTCAACAAATTGGATTGGAATGTTGAATATGTGCTGCATCCAACACATACCAACACCTATCCTATACGTGGTGTTATTCTAAGCCTTTTCAATAAAATTCTTGCCATGCAGAGTATTAGGAATAAAGTTGTGAATAAAATAATCCATGTGGTAATGAAATTCATCAAAAGATAGCCGAATTCCTAACAACCTGGTATGTGACTTCGTGATATACAAGGTGTAACAGTTGTAAACCAAATGAATATTAACTCATTACTAATACATATTGAACTAAACCATAAGCTTGTAAATTGTACTCCAACTGATATCAAACACTAACACTACTTGGTTCCATTAGCTACCTTGAGGACGCGGGTTGACTGAATTTCAGCCCATTAAATTTAGCATATTTATTTACCACATAAATAACTAATTGTGTTGAAAATAGTAAAACGCAACTGATTCATGTCGCGTATAAAGATGTAGATTTATTCAGCCACTCCACACAGTTCAGAGCGAAGGATATTTTGAATAAAATATGTTTGTGCAAGATTGTCCGAGCTAAGCTTGGAGCTACGAGTATGTTAATCGGTCATGGCGAAAATATGACGACAAAAATAAAGTCATGAGAGTGATGCGAGTCGGCGGTGAGGCAAACGAGAAACAGAAGCAAGACATTGAGCAAATTAAAATATTTTCAATTTGAGCTTCTGGTGTTCTGTGCACTCCAAATTGGTAAGGAAATATAAAAATATTTCTTTTAGATTTTATTTTAATGAACTGAAATTATTCGGTACATAACTTTCTGTAGGTGTCCCGCTGTGCGATGGAATTATTTTTCAAAAAATGACATAGGAACTCATATTATTTTTACAGTTTAAGATGATGTCTGATGCTTTCCCGTCGTTGACTTGTGTTCTGAAAGTTTTGTGAAGTTCTTCACAATGGTCAAGATTTCATTGAGAATAGGAACTATAAATAGTATGTTGATAAATGGAATAAAAGGCTCTGCAATCCTCTTATGCCGGGTCCACACTAAACGAACATTGTTAGCTAACAATGTTCGCAGTGTGTTCGCGAACATTGTTAGCTAACAATGTTCGCTTAGTGTGGACCCGGCATTAGGATGGGTACGAGCCAAAATTTCCATTGCTGCTCAGCGTGCGTGCAGCCAGTACATAAGAAGAGCTAGGAGAAGATGGAGGAGTGGAGAGCCATTGTTGGGGTATGAAGATGGAATTGGTCATTGGAAAAGAGAGTAGTGACTGTAGAGGAAATATTTCAATTGCACGTTTTAAATAATAAATATTCATATACAGGGTGTAACAGACTAAATGTAAAATCTCTTAAGGGGTGGTAGTATAGATCATTTCCAACCATTAATGTTCTATAACACTTTTGATTTAACTCAGTGGTTCTCGAGATATTATTTTTTTGAATTATTTTTACAAGTCCCCTGCCGCTCGACAAAGAATGGCATCTAACTCCGTAAATACAGTAGATGAAGCAATAGATTTAACTTTTTCCATAAGATAACAATATTTCACTATTATTTAGACTAGATTTATTCTTAAAAATTGGACACGTACTGAAAAAAATCGGCAGCAGCGGAAAATTTATCGCGAACATGAAATCCACCTGAAACTTCAGCCGCCATTTTCTCAAAATACTGCCCTCATAAAGTATTGGTTTCATTTATGTAAAAACTTGCTTGAAGTCTTATCTTTCAGAAAATATGACACACTTGATATAAAACTTTCATTTTTTATTGAAACCAAGAGAAACTAAAAAAAAAGTCAGTCAGTACTACTAACTGTACCTACTAGGCTACCATCCTACTTTTACCTAGGGAACTAATTTTTTTCTTCAATTTGACAAATTATGGTTGTCATTTACTTTCCAACGGCCCAAAAAATTAGCCTCAGTCGATTCATTGATAAGGCTGCGGACTCTTAACTTGGAGGTCACTGGTTCGAGTCTCAAGTATGGCAAATATTTAGTAAGATGAGTTTGAGCTATTGTGACACCACGATCGTGATTAATTGACCTTAATATTTTAGTATGCATGTATGGTTTTATTTGTGGTGAAGCACAAGGCCTCTTCACATTTGTTGTGGGTAGCGCAGCATTACTAAGAGCCTCCTTTACTTTTCGAATTATTCTATTACATTAATTTCTTTTTACTCTGGTAATGCCGCCACTGGTCGTTACTCATACAAGTAACTACTCATTTTTCCTCACGAGGTATGAGTGGACCCCGAACATCCAAGTACAGAGCAGAAAAACTCCTGTCCCGCTGGGGATCGAACCCAGGTCACCATGCGTGCAACGCCTAGCACGCTAACTCACTCTGCCACGGTGACTACTAATTGACCTTAATATTTTAGTATTCCATGTGTTTTATTAAAATTCGGTACCTACTAACATAATAATTTGTACCTCTATGTACCAACCTATGAATGTTCAGTATTTACCGTACCACCTTTACCTGTGGGTGTTAACTATGTAGGTACATTGTTATGTTTCATTTCATTCAAACCATTTTATCATTGAGACCCTTTCCTCTTATGAACAAATAAACAATTACGATTAATATTGATTTCTGAAGCATCACAGCTAAAAGTATCATACATGAATACGTACATACTAATTTGCCACACTTGAGACTCGAACCAGTGACCTCCAAGTTAAGAGTCTATTGAGGCAAACTTTTGGGCCGTTGGAAAATAAATGGCAACCATAATTTGTCAAATTGAAGAAAAAAATTAGTTCCCTAGGTAAAAGTAGGATGGTAGCCTAGTAGGTACAGTTAGTAGTACTGACTGACTTTTTTTTATTTCTCTTGGTTTCAATAAAAAATGAAAGTTTTATATCAAGTGTGTCATACTTTCTGAAAGATAAGACTTCAAGCAAGTTTTTACATAAATGAAACCAATACTTTATGAGGGCAGTATTTTGAGAAAATGGCGGCTGAAGTTTCAGGTGGATTTCATGTTCGCGATAAATTTTCCGCTGCTGCCGATTTTTTTCAGTACGTGTGCACTTTTTAAGAATAAATCTAGTCTAAATAATAGTGAAATATTGTTATCTTATGGAAAAAGTTAAATCTATTGCTTCATCTACTGTATTTACGGAGTTAGATGCCATTCTTTGTCGAGCGGCAGGGGACTTGTAAAAATAATTCAAAAAAATAATATCTCGAGAACCACTGAGTTAAATCAAAAGTGTTATAGAACATTAATGGTTGGAAATGATCTATACTACCACCCCTTAAGAGATTTTACATTTAGTCTGTTACACCCTGTATAGAGTTTTACAATTAAAAAATATAGTATGTTGAGATTTGTCATTATTTAAACTCTTAAATGCTTATTTCCAAACTATTCTTCACTTAATCATTTTTTAACAATCTGTTGGGTTTTCAAACCGGAGTTGCAGAGTTAACTTTTGCAGAATTGAGAAACTTTGTGCGACACCAGATTTTGCCAAATTAATAATCATTTTATTCTGGAAGGTGCTCAAGAAAAGAAGTCACTCTTCGAGTCATAAATAATGCCGAATACTCGTCAAATCGAAATGCAGACGAAGAAAAAACCTCACCATTTGACATATCTGTTCATAATATTCTTGAATTATACTAATTTATCAACAACATTTCTGTGTTAAATAATGGTAATTTGAATGATGAGATTTGAGAGAACATGTTCTTTTTTTACGATTTTAAGAGCAATTTGTAAACTACTGATGTATTAAATATATTATTTATGTTGGAAGAGGTTCCCAGGTCGATGTTTTCATGCTACCAGATTCCAAACCTGTCCACCATGTAATTGTTTGGGATTTCAGATCCGCACCGGGTTTTATTGTTACAACATCTTGGAGATGTCTGACTTTGTAGCAAAACCCTGGTGTCCAGTGGCATCAATAAAATTTATTATCAGACTGAAAGATCATGTTAATACACACTAGTAGTCCTGCTTCTGAATTTTGGTTGATCTCTGTAATTTTGGTTTTTCTGTTTAATGTCAATCCTCTCACGGCTGTTTTCAACAGTGGCATGATAGTCTTTGATCTTCCTACGTGTGTTATAAAGGTCGAACTAGAGCATTAAGCTGTATCGACACTTGATAGATTGGTGCAGCCTTTAAACTTTGGTCGGAATGGAATATTCGGACATAACTTCCGTTATCAGGAAAATATTACGTTTATAGATAAGGTCATTTTATCGTTGAGATATACTTATTATGAGTGTTTTATTTTTACTCTCTAATTTATTCACAAAAAAACCATATTCACTCTCAATTCTTCCAACGATGTGAATGAAAAGGCCTGTTCTGTGTACATCGAAAGCCTACAGAATAACAACTGAAAGGACAAAGGAAGCGTCAGCATACTTGAATGGCTCAATTAAATCTGATGATATTTGTATGAAAAGTATTTATATTGTTATGTGATTGTACTTAATTAAAAGGTACTTCATTTCAATTGAATTTGTCAGTGTCATTGTTGTTGGGAACAGTTCCTGCAGTCTCCTTCATATATTGAATGTTGTTTATAGCTCTGGAGTGGTTCATTGTTTTTATTAATGTTAATATAGGAACCTGCATTGCTTGATTGTTACTCACTTGTCTCTCTCTTGTTGTTGGGACTTTGTTTCTTTTGTCAATAAAGGTTTGCAATGCTACTTTCATAATATCTCATCATAATAGCAATGGGTTTCCAAGTTTTGGCGCTTTTCGAAAACTTCGTGGGAATTTAGAAAGTAGTGGAATTGAAATACTCGTATATAAAAATTTCAGTAACTTACCAAACTTTTTAGGCAATGAATATGAGCTAAATATTTTGCCATAATTAAACAAAATAAACCAATTCAAACGTCAACTTCAAGCTGGTACATTTGAGTAATGTGTGTAAACACAAATTGTCATGATGACTATTCCGATATATACAAGATTTTGAAGAATGCCTTAGATCCAGGAACAATGCTGGACTCAAGCTTGGTGGAGATCAGATGGAAGATCGATGCAAGATAATGGATATCCACTTTATCCACCTAATAGAAATCCAACACCAGAATTAATGCTAGATCAGTATCCAACACCAGACTAAGTGCTAGATTGTTTAAGAACAATAACCTGGTGTTTTGTTTACTCTGTGCCGGGGTCCACATCAAGGAGGTCATTAATTAAGATGGTGTCAAATTCGTACACACATGCGATGATTAATGTACCTGGAGGAAACATCAGAGGAATGTTTAGACGTCTGTTCGTGAAGTCCCAACACATCACAAGTCTTAATAGATTCGATCCAGTCGGGACAATCTGATGTCTGCTTTTGGTGTGACTTTCTCTGCAGTGCCTACACGGCCTACATGATCCTCACTTCCTTACTGATCGGTCTTATTGCGAAATATTTAATGGATTTCAATGAAAAATTTCACCATGATGTGTATTCAGGATTCAGAGCTTAGGCAGGAGATGTCGGAGAGGTGTATTGTTTTTAACATGCTATAAAATAAGCAATACAAGAGATTTTAATTATCAAAGAAATGGAATCAGAGTGACAGAATCAGGCATAAGTCATTGATTTCAAATGACAAAATAATTTATGAAAATGAAGTCGATGTGAGATTTAAATAAAAAAAAACACTGCCAATTATGGACTCTATACTTCCTCGTGATTGTTTCACATTGTTAACACGTGCCAATTTTGAGATTTTATACTAAATTACTTGTATCTCCAAAACGACTGCACTGATTTTCTTCAAATTTGTTTTATATGGTAGAAAATCGTTTTTTCTACATTCTAGATACCACAAAAATTTCTGTATCGGCAAGTCGTGGTCCTTATTTTTTGACTTTTTTGTCCAAAATTTCGGATTTTCTTAAATATCAGAGTCTAATTATAATTAATTAAAAAATATATATAAATAGCCTATGTAAAACAATTATATGCATACACACACAAAATTTCATTAAAATCGGGTGTACCGTTCACGAGATATAAGCGTTTAAGTAAAAAGTTAGTGGTCAGGCGCATGGGCTCTTTCACCAAGAACCGCTAGTACGAATTCGATGAATTTAAAATGGGACTATCTACAGAATGTCTCCTAGATGTGTGCAAAATTTCATCAAAATCGGTCGAGTAGTTTCCGAGATTTGCGCGTTACAAGGAATCGTTTTAACAGACCGACAGACCGACAGAACGACAGACCGACAGACCGACAGACAGACACAAAACCAAATTTGCTCAGGAGGTTATGAAACGTCCAGAAATCTGAAAAAAATTGAAATCGGAGCAAAAAAATATTTTTTTTTACAAAAACGAACACAATACTTCCGATTTCTAATATTAGAAATTTCTCGGAAGTAATAAAATATATGAAAATGGTGCATCAAAGGAAATGATGGATTCAAAATTCTAAGCGAGCAAAAGAAATTAATAAATCTAATCCAGGATCAGATTAGTAGAGACGGTCGAAAGGTATTGACCCCGCCTGAGTAGGGAATGATTTTAGCAGACGAAGAACAACAAAGTCTATAGTGGTAAGTAAAAATGTAGCAAAAATCTGTTTAAAAAGTCTTTAGGTTCTGTTCTTGAGTGGACACGCACTAAACTTATGTACATACCCAACTTCGTATATATAGCTGGAGTCTTCTCCCATGTTGCATTTGAACCCACAGGTTGACCCCTATAAAATGTTTATTAAAAATTGTTTTTTCTTTTCCAATGTCTCTTCCCCTTGTGGGCCATGATGTTATGACCATGTATGTATGGTACTGCAATTGCGAATTTTATAGGCTTTTTATAATTCTGCATCAGGTTCAGCTATTATATTATTTATTACACTCGAATTCAAATGTTTATTTTAACCCCTTCAAGGTGAAAATGGTTTTGTGTGACTAATAGAAAAAGATTTTGTTAGACTCTTTAGATACTAGTCGTAAAATGTTGCCACATTACTGGTACAAACTTAATGAAATAAATAAGAAGTGATTTACAACCAAGTTTTATGTATATTAAACATATTTCTGGTGTATTGGTATAAACATACCTAAAATACTACGGAAAGTATTGAAATATGATAATATTCAATAAACGGCCAGGTGACTAGACATCATGCAAAATCAATCCATGGGAAAAATGAAAAATTGATAGCCATCCAGGACAGGGTTAATGCGTTCAAACTGTACAGATAGAATGTATAAAATTAATAGTGAGCTATAATTCTTATTGTAGCATAATTTTATTGCCATAAAGAAATCTCAAAATAAAATAAAATGGAAAGATATCAGTTGTGCTAAGTATACAATTTAAATAGCATAGGTATAATTGTAGAGCGGACTTGCCAATACAGTATTGCCCAAACAGTACGGCTTTGCCTGGGAGATTAAGGATGTCTGATATTTCTGTATTTTTGCTGAAATTTCAAGATTTCAGTATAAGTTAGTGGAATTGATGATTGTTTGGAAAATAAGATTCTATTTTAGTAGGTAGACACGCCTTATTTATTTTATTTATTTAGAAACTCTTTATTAGTAGAACATATATTGTACCAATAATAGTAAAAACCAATAATGATAAAAATTAAAATACAAAGTTGGCAATATTAATATAACACAAGAAAAAAAAATAAACAAAATATAGACATATATGTCCTAACTAAAGGGCGGGGTTATTGTGTATGGCAATCTCTTCCACCCAACGTCTTATGGGTTTGTTCATAAGAATCATATAGGCACCTACTCCTGTTTGAAACTTTTTTAGGATAAGTATAACTGATAAGAGAATATACTCGTATTTATCAACACAGGAAGATTTTGTCTTGAGTAGAAAGATCCTCACAACCTTCAATGATATTTCACAAAGCTCGACCCTGTTGAGAATCTCATTTACTCGGTCATTATTTTTTGACAAGTAGGCGGGTGCAAGTGATCCACCCTGAACAAGGGAACAATCAATTTTGTAGACATAAATTTCTCCTCACAGATATAAAATGCTGCACCAGCCAGGTCGAGGATTATTTTCTCATAACTTTTATTTATACAAATATAATTGTCCGCAGCTCGGAAGGCATACGGTTCTAAATATTCAGAATGTAACATGCATCCGCAATCATAAACTTTTTAGAAGGATCGCAGACAACATTGTCAGAAACAGAGAGAAGAAAGAAGTTGAAGACTATTAGTTGAGTTCAATGTTTCAGACTAAAGGAGAGAAGGTTAAAGATGAAAAATAAAGTTTGAATAAGAGGAATTAAGTTGTATAAAACTTTTTGAAATTCAATAATCGACTAATGTATTTTTTATCAAATCCAAAAATATTAACAATGACGTCTTTACATGTATGATTTAGATTGATTTAGTGATTCATTCAAATTTAATATTAAATAATATTAACTTTAAAAGACTTAGTGTGACTGGATTTAGTAGCCCTGTTAAAAAAAAAATCATATTCGACAGCGAAATGCAAGCAAGAACTTGGTGCGGTATTGAGAAGAAGGAGAATGAATTTAATTAAAGCGAGAATGTTATTAAAGAACTCAGCAGAGAGATTTGGAATGAATGCAGTAATGAGAGCGGCGCGGCGGTGGAAAACAAAAAACTCGGAACGAAGCTGAAATTATCAAAACCACAATAATGTCTAATTAGGAAAATATTAATAATTTACATCCCTCTCAGTATATTCGTAAAAAATAAGAGAGAGAGGGCGAGAAGATATTCTGCTTTCCCCTTGACAAGTTTGCTGACGGCTATGATTGATGTCTTGAGAATTCAATGTGGAAAGCGCCTGTGTGTGTTATTATTTTAATTAACTATTCACTGCCAAAAGAGAAATGGAAACCGAAATTTTGTTTGAGAATCTAAATATCTCAATGCGGATGCTTCATGTTGAAACTTTTAACGTTGAGTCAGTTCAATGTTTATACGAGTATTACAGAAAGTTCAATTACATTTTTTTTTAATTTCAATGTAGAAAAATGGAATGTTATACCTGCAACTGCCTCTGAAAATGCTACTCGAGCGCTCGGCGTCCCAAAGAATTTATGATTTCGTAATTTCACACAATTGCGACGTTTTTCACAAAATTTATAGAATAGAAATATTGATAGTAAAGGCGTTCATATTTGAAGAACACGTATTTTAATGCCACATTTCGTTATATGAAGTAATATCTGTAATGAAGTAATATCAACTAAAAAAAATATCTGGTCTGTTATTTTGTTATTAAAAAATATCTGGTTTGTTTCAAAAATATCTGGTTGTTGTAAAGATGCTTTGGCATTATCACAAAGAAAAGATGCGCTTGTTTTCCACAAGTAAAATTCTGTGAACCCCTGACATGGCTAAATAGTATTCACTCCTAAGGATTGTATTAAATGATATACTCAAGTCTCCATTCCATATGAACTCCAAGATCTTGAATTACTAAACATATAATTCTTCGCTTGAAATTTATACCATACTAGGTCAAAACTTTTACATAATAATTACAGTTCCAAGTTGGAACTGAAGTATCTACACTCCTTCTAATCACATACGCGCCAACACAAGTACTTTATTATCTGGACTTAGGTTCATATCAAGTTTTGTGTCTGACTGTCTGTCCGTCTGTCTGTGTTCAAAGATAACATTTCTTATTCCCATATAATTGTATACGTACCTACTTATACTATTTTGATCAATTCTACATTTGTCTGTACCTCTTTCTCAAGGTTGCACAGCGTACACTATTCTTAGTATAAATATACTCACTTATATAGACATAAATGTGTTGGTATCTGTATATTTAATATAAACATTTCTTAAGGTTAGTTATGCCCAGCAGTTACTTACCTATCCATGCATTTACAAATTCACTTGATGCAGGTTAAATCATCTTGGTATTCCATACTAATTATGCATTGAGTGTTCGTGTAATTCATAGGTTTGTCATTTCATAGGCTCCTCCATGTGTTTTTGCTGGTACATATACATTTCAGGTAATATGTCAATTAGTCAAGAAAATACGCGTAAGATGAACCAAACAACGAATTCGATCAAAGAACAAAATAAACAAAAAGTTAATATGTTTCATTATTTAAAAAAAAAAACATGAAATTGGACTTCTCTAAGATAACGTATATCTACATTAATGTAACATTTTATGCGACCATTTACAGAGTACCGATTTCCTGTAATAAGCACCTGATGTAATACGTTGCACTGCAATTAGTTTTCTGTGTGGTCACGTGCGCTTTGCTTTATGCATTAGCCGCAGGACGATCACAGGATCACCGGTAACACAGGAAAAAGCAACCTCCTTAATCCATATAAATCCTTAATTCATATTTGGAGCGGGTCCAAATAATTAAATCCTGATCGATACAAGGGAAGTAGATTAGTGTTAACATAGGTCTCTTTTGCCTCATTGATCAGAGACTCTTAGCTCTTTGCTTCCTCCATATTACTGCACATTTTCTTTCTTCAACAGCATTATCATCTCCTATTAGTGGTGTAAAAAAAAATACCTACTTACCTTTACATATAATCATGCTGTACAAATTAATTTAGTCATTGATAATAATCAAATAATCATTTCATTATTGTTTTCTCAGCCTGCTTTAGGTAAAGATATATAAAGATTAGGCATTTTCTAGAATAAAAAGTATTTATAAATTGGTTACTTAACAAATTTAAACGAACTGATCTACTGGTTCTTGAAACACGAAATTTTCAATAACGTTTCTCTCATATTGGACTATTTTTGAACAGAGCTCTCGCTCTAACTCAAAGGCAGAAATTCCTCTGAAACTTTATCTACAAGAATGTTATCTGACATGTGAGCACGCTCCACTTCTTGGTAGGTGTTCCTCTTGCTCGATAGCATAAATCTGTGCGTTACTTAATGTATTCGCAAGAAAATAGTCAGTCTGAACTGTTGTTTAGTGCTTTGCTTTCCCTTTGATGAAAATGTTCAGAGAGTCTATTCTGAAACTAATGCATAGATAAATGATGGACATCTCCTCAATGATTGTTCTTTCTTCAAAGTTCGACACTAGACATTTCCGGTCTCGGTTCATAACTGGAAGCAATATGTTATAGAATTTTATGTAAACTCTTAACACCAAGACTTTGTCCAATGTTGTCAAATTGAAAGTTTTATTACAGTGTTTTAGTAAGCCACTGACAAATGAAACCAAAAAGTAGGATATGCATAGCTTGACCATTAAGCTTGTGATTTAGAGACAGGGCTTCATAATAATAATAAGAACACTCTTTAGTTGAAGGAAACCAGTAGCCGAGGTTAATGCTCAAAGCATTTTCTACCACCTAACCCTCAGAGTCTTATTATTCTGTGGTCACAAACTCAAATTCATGCGGAAAAATTTATGCACGGGATTCGATTCGAACCAACGGATCCCTACGCTACCTGGATTACCAGACTAGCGCGTAACTCTTTGCGGCACAGCTCGGATTTTTTTTAGTAACCTTTCCGGCACGGTGGTCCCCAGAAAGACCACTTGGAAAATGTACCTTACTGCACGGTGGTCCATATGAGAACTGTCTTTAGTATCGTCTCAGCACGCTTCACTCAGCCAGGGACCACTCAAGCTTCTTCCTATTGGATAAAAGTTTTTGGCTGTAGTCGGACATTGTCGTAGCTTTCACAGGGCACAACAAGTCAGGAGGGCCCGTGCAGTAAGGGTCCCATTTTATGTGGTCCTCCTTGGGACCACCGTGCCGCAAAGAGTTAACCACTTGACTACCTGTGTACATTGTATAGTCAAGTGATTAACGAGACAATGTTTTTTCATAATGAAGTCAGACGAAAGCTGAAAATCTACATTGATTTTTTTATATATCTCGTTGTTTTTTCCACACCCCTGGTCTGTGTCACTGTATAACTATTTCACTTATAGAGTTTAAATTATTGGAAGTTTCCAAATGGAATAATGTGATTATGAATGCGCTCTTGATGTACAACTTCACCTACATTTGTGTGTATTTTTTTATAATCTTTGAATGCATTCACATCAAAGAACGAAAACTTACAACACGTTAAAGATACAGTTATGAGGTTTGATGCATTGTTCCATGGTGGTTTCTTTTTCTTTACAATATGTTCACTCTTGATTTCATTTTTAATATTTTTTCTACTTTGCCGATTTCAATTATATCTACTTCAAATAAATACAACCGAACATGAAAAGAAAAGATACAAAGTATTAGGTTTCAAGTACTTCATTCACATTGTGGATCTTATGTCTTACATTATATTCATTTGCATTCATTGCGGTATCTTTTTTACTTTTGATTTTTTTATCAATTTTTTCTTTACTCGTTTCAGCTAGTGTAGACTCTAGAGTCTCGAGTATGGTGGGAAAGTAACTGAGACTTTTGTTTCTGTACATGACGTACTAGCACAATTATTTAAATAATTATTCAGCTAATTACGATTTGTTTATTGTTTAACATTGTAGGCATTGTGTGTATCTACTTTTGTAAAGAAAACTTGTCTAAATTTGTATAAAAAATAATTTAAATACTATCATTAAAAGGGTTGGGTGGAAGAGATTGCCAAAGGTAAAAACCCTGCCCTTTAGTTAGGACACATATTATGTTATATTTATTTATTTATTCTTTATTTTTTTCTTCTATTATACTGTATTTTAATTTGTAATTATTTGTATTGTATATAATACTAGCGGGTTACACCCGCCGCTTCGCCAGCCCATCAAACACACACAACGCACACACACACCCACCCACACACACACATCCACACACACACATCCACACACACCCACACACACGCACACACACCCACACACACCCCACACACACGCACACAACACGCACACACCCACACACACACACATACCACACCACACACACCACCACACACACACACCACACACCACACACACACACCACACACACACACACACACACCCCACACCACACACACACACACACACACCACACACACACACACACACACACACCACACACACCACACACACACCCCACACACCAACACACACACACACACACACACCATACACACACACACACACACACACACACACACACACACACCACACACACACACACACAACACACACACACACCACACACACACCACACACACACACCACACACACACACACACACCCCACACACACACACACACACACAACACACACACACACACACACACACACACACACACACCACACAACACACACCACACACACACACCACACACACACACCAAAACACACACACAACCACACATACACAACAACACACCCACATACACACACACACACACCACACACACACACCACACAACACACACAAAATGTCATTTAGGTTTGAAAAAAAACCTGAATATTTTTTGTCGCCCATCTATTTTCTGGCCTTCCCGGCGTAGCTCAAGAATGGCTCATCAGAATTCGCGATCAATATGTCAAATGAAAGCCTAAACCCTTGCCTAAAACTTTCTCGCTCTGAGTTGATAGGTCGTCACTTCAAATTTCGAGAAAAAATGTCATTTAGGTCAAAAAACGTGAATATTTTACATGTTACCCATCCATTTTTTTACCTTACCCGGCGTAGCTCAAGAACGGCTCATCAGAAATTCGCGATCGATATGTCAATTGAAAGCTCAAGCCCTTGCCTAAAACTTTCTCGCTTTGAGTTGATAGGTCGTCGCGACAAATTTCGAGAAAAAATGTCATTTATGTCAAAAAACGTGCATTTTTTTTGCGTCACCTATCCATTTTTATCCTTACTCATTGTAGCTTAACCTCAGGGAGATATAATCTAGCCTAGAAGAATTTCCTGATCCAAGCGGACCTATGTGCAAAATTTCAGGTTTCTCGGTCAAACGGTGTGGATTTGTATAAAGAACATACATACATACACACACACACACATACATACAGACAGCTTTCTTTTATAGATATAGATGTCCTAATAAAGTGTAAATAAATAAATCATTTTAGTGTTATTTATTTTCTGTTCCTCCTCCTGTGTTCTCAGACGTTCCTAGACTAGAAAAATCCCCGCTGTTGGCGAACGGCTACCACCATCCCCCCACGCAACTAAGTCAGCTCCAATTCCTGCAGCAAATGAACCACCAGGTGCAGAGTGGGGGCACACCCCCCGGGGTGCTCCCTCCTCACTCCGGCCTGAGTAGACACGACGCCGCTGCCCTTCTCAAGCACCACGGCAGTCTGCCCAACATCGAGGCCCTGGCACGGTGAGTGGACACTTCCTTGCTTCTAACAGTTTGGTGGAGCAGATGACTCAGGATTATTTGATCATCCGTTATTTCAGCCATTTTTCACATATTTAAAATGTGAACTTCGATAAAAAATGAGTTTATACCAATGTGTTTGCGTGTGAATTGAACCTCACAAACATCAGCCTCTAGATTAATTGAGAAAGGCCTTATAGTTGCACAAACAGTTGACATCTATGTCTCTCCGGAAGTTTGATCATCCGTTATTTCAGCCATATTTCACATTTTTTTTTTTTTTTTTTTTTTTTTTTTTTCAAGTACTTTGGTTATTTCATGACACATATTCACAAAGATTTTTGTTTATATGAAATGGGTAAGTTAATGTGGTCGTCCTTTTGTGCAAAAATGTATGTGTCGGACCACATTTTTTTTTTTTTTTTTTTATCAAGCATTTGTCCTCTTTCAATGTATATTAATTTATAATTATCTTTTTTTTTCCTTTTTACATCATAGTATATTTCAAATGTGAACTTCGATAAGTGAGTTTATTCCAATGTGTTTGTGTGTGAATTGAACCTCACAAACAACAGTCTCTAGATGTCCTTTGCAATGTACATAATTGATAATAAAAAAAAAACTACGAATCTTTGAAGAACTGCAAGTTTTTCAAGTTATTTTTTCGCAAGAATATGTCTATGTGAGTTGCAGGAATAATAAAGACCTCTCTCTCTCTCGTAATTTTCTTTCCTAATGAAGCGTCTATGCTTGAAATCGAACATCTTGAGAGCCTAATTAGAAGGGATTTATTTCGAAAGGCCTTCTGCAATTTCGCTGATATTTTTTTTCTTTCTATGAAATATTTAATTTGCATCACTCGAGAAGCTTTCGTTGTGTTGGTCTCTTCATTAGCCTACACTCTGTCTGAGGGATGGCAGGGACTGTATGTAGAGAGTAGTTCAACTTGTCTAGGGAGTAGTCTGTATGTCAGAAGATGTATCCTCGGACCGAATAACCATAACTCCCGTTGAAGGACAGTAAATTGAAACACAAAATCTACTAAGTTTTTAGTCCTTATTAGAATTAGGATGGAAAGGAGAAAGTTTTCACATATCTAATGATGAAGAAAAGTGGAATCGGTTCCACAGAAATACAGAATTATGAAAAGTAGTTGTGTCAAGTATTATTCGACTGTCTATGCAAAATATAAATATCACTTTTAGCATATCCATCAATCAATAAGCAATACATATTATTCTACATTTCTTCGGTTTTTTTATAAAATTTCAAAATTTCGAGTCTTGCAGAGGCGTTTTTCTTTCTAAAACTGTGCAAGGGTCTTCGCTCACAAAATTTTCCACTATTAAGTCTTACTTCTTTTTAATTAATTTTTTTTTTCTATCAGGCTAAATATCGTAATTAATAATTTAATTTACCTTGTTTCCCCCTTTTTTTTTTTGAGCATTTGGTGATTATATTTTCAAGGCTTCTTAAGAGAACGAAACAATTTTATTTTGCTCTTCGTGTATTTTTTCAAGTTGATTTTAAGACCTTCTCATGTCCTTTTACATTTTTTGTTTCTTCATTATATGTATTTGAAAAACTTGGGATAGTCCACTTTCTACTTTTCACCTGAAAGTATTGTTCGGACTTTACAAGTCATTGATTTCTTTCCATGTACTATTTTTGTTTTCACTTTCCTTATCCTATAATGAGGAAAGTATTGTATTTTTTTTAATACTTAAAAAATTATTAATTTATCTTTTTTAATCAAGCACATGATAAAACTGACGAGACTGGTAGGTGTGCTTGTAGAATGGCTTAAAAAGCTGTGAAAAATTTAGAGAAAGACTGGAAAACAGTTGGAAATTTGAGCAAATGATTTTTTATCCAAAACTGACCTCTCAGTACTACCAGGTCGTAATGAGTTGTACATGCTGTCTATTTACGTTTCCAAGTTGTTTCCATGTTTATTGTTCTAAGGCTTCTCACTTATTCAACAGTACAGCAGTCTAGTCTTTATCCTTCCTTGTGATTTAAAGTTTTTCACTTTGGAGCTTTTCTTTGGCCTCTCTCTATTGCAAGTTCATTACTAGTTATTTAACCTCTCTCCCTAGTGAAGTTTCTCACTTTGCATATATTGCATGTTTGTTGTTTTCAACTGCAACTTGACTTAATGCACACGTATTGAAACACTGTCTCGATGTAAGTTGCAGTAAAATAGGGTGAGATAATGAATAGAATATTGCGATTTGCTGGAAAAACATTTGATAGTTCCTATTTTTTGTTAGCTCAAAATACTTTAGCTTGGAATCAGTAATACCTATCCTTGATTTGTTCCATTGTGTCCTTTAAGAATAATTCTCATATTACATAAATCGTCAACCTGCTACAGTGATGGTTGAAAAGTATCGATGTTTATATTGTGAATTTTATTTTATGACTTATGAGAGTTATGAGTACCCATTTATGAAACATAACATTGATCTTCGCACTGCCAAATAAAAAGAAAACAGTTGCACAATTAGATCATGATGTATCCATTTTACTGAATCTAAGAAACCTTGTATCTAACCCTGTACAATTTCCAGCAGTCATCCCTTGTGTACTTAACTTTCTGTACAAAGTTCGTGTAGTCTACAGGAAAAGTAAATAATACTGTGCAAAGCTCTAATAGTTTCAACAGTAGAGTCTTGTCTATTGACTTTCCTTGCTAGATGTTTAACTAGCAGTTCATTTCTGAAGTTAACCATGTGTACACCTGTCTTGAACATTTTGGATTGGTTAGTTGTATTTCTTTCTTCTTTCTTTCATTTCAAAGCTGCCTTATAACTTGTTGTTTTAGTGTTAACTAATTTTCTAGTTGAATCACTGACACATAGGTGTATTCCTTTTATCCAAGCATAGGAATTTTCTAAGGACATTGAAAGCTTTTGGGATCACTAGTTATATTTAATTTACTCCTGTAAATTAAATGTACTATAGATGAAAGCCAAAATACCTACTTTAATCATAACTATTTGAAAGTTTTCTGTGTTCCAAATATTGCATCTTCTCAAACTATCAGCAGCTATCATATTATGAACTTGCTTGTTCATTCCATGAATATTTCATTCATGTCCTTAAGTAAACTAGCTTATTATAATTTCTGTTAATAAATCAGTCCCTCCCCAGATTTTTTCCCGAGTCTTTGAAAAGAAAATTATTAATCATAAAAAGAAAAAGAGCCTGGGAGACTATGGCATTTTTTATCAATACAGGCCACTGCTTAACTTGTAGCAATATCAGCTGACTCTTCAGTTCTTGCATGAATAATGTTGTTACCTTGTAAGCTAGACGACGCTTTCAGGTAGCAGACGTTTTATCATACCAACATTTGTGGCACTTGGAATTAAAGAGGAGTTATTGTATTGAATTGTATTTTTTATATTTTATTAATATTGGAGGAATGTTTATCATTTTAATTGCAACAATTATAAAAATTTAAAGCAATTATTTTAGGATATTTTTATGGTAAGACACTACCTAAGTAAGATATTGATTGTAAATCAAGTATCATTTGCGCACATTTTTTGCCTTTACATCTGTTTTAAAAGTTAACCAAAATCTCTTTTGAAAATCTGCTGGAACTCTCGTACAGAGTCTGTCCTCAGGCTAGAAGATGCTCCATGCTTAATTCTTTGTACAATTTTCTCTTCTCTTCATGTTCTTTATTAACAGCAGTTTCAATTTCAATATGATTCAGTATCTCTCTTTCCCTTGTTGTTTTCATTTTCCTAATTATTGAAATCTTTATTATGTTTATATTTTTCATTAATATTTCTTTCTTTTTTTTCTCCACCATTATATTCTTCATCCGTCTTCGTTTTGTCCCTTTGCTGCTGGCTTATAAAATTAACTTTGGTTCTCTTGGAGGGAGAAATCCCTAATTCCGTTGCATTTTTTCTTCAGGTTTCAATGTTTGAGACTCTTCTTCTTTTATTGTTTTGTTTATCTTTTCAATTATTAATCTCTCTTTTTTCCCCCCAAAGAAAAATGACTGTCCCCATCCGTCATTTTTATCTCATCCTGATATTAAATTTTGAAATATTATTTCATCGTACCTCATGGTAAAATTTAAATAAGAATCATGATGTACCAACAGGAATCTTGATGATTAATATTCATATCAATCATTTTACAACAAATGATATTTGTATATGGACACAATTTTAAGTATGGCTTTAAAAATCCTATGTTTACGAATACTAACGAAGTGTTGTATTTTTCTTGCAGATCGGGCATATGGGAAAACTGTAGGGCGGCGTATGAAGATATAGTCAAACATCTAGAAAGGTAAGTCAAACTAATTATATACTTATTCTTCTTTCGCTCTTACTCGGTCCCTAATGTGACTGGTTATCCACACAAGTTTAATTTATGTTTATGTTGTGAAAACCTAAAACAAGCCACTAAGTACTATCAGTTAAAGGAAGATAAAACACTAATAAAAGAGAATGTTCACTTCGTCATCCCTCGAGTTTCTTACTCGAATTTCTTTGAACACAAAAAACACCAACACACTCGGTCATTTCTTCATCAACAACAGAAGCTTGGCCGCAGATGTTGCAAAAGCTAATTACTTCTTTTTTTATTCTTTTGTAACAAATGTGTGGTTTTCAAGAGACATTTTTTTACTCATCAAGTGAAAGTTAGATATCATGTTCTTTTCCACATATTGAAACATCTTGCCCTACCTACTCTGGCTTATCTTTATGAGTAAGATTTTTTTTTTTTTTATCGTTGGGACATTTTTCTGAACATAAATGAACACGAGAGAAATAGTGAGAGGCACAATAATTTTCGGTTTAGAAAAGCTTAAAGAAAACCTATCCTGAGGAACTAGGTCTATTTTATTATGTATCTCGAGTTTGACAGTCATCATGGAAAGGTTAAATCGAAGAAATCCAAAACTATTTATTAAACTATATAAATCCAGCTTATCTGAGGAGATGGGCTTAAAATGTTGCCACCACATCAGAAACTTACCTTCAAATCTGATCATTGCCACCAAACCACACTCACCAACACACAACATGTCTTACGTAACGAGTCTCCCTTCATGTCTGTTGTTCACCAGACGCCCAGGGCTAATCGAACTTCCATACATATGTGCTAGTATTTCATATTGAATTTCAATTGAAAACCCATTTTTCTTCCATCGCCCTGACAACTTCATCACTCTTGCGTTTGTTGACACTAGTGTGGACGTCTCCTTCAATGGTAGCCAGGTTTTCTTTCCCATTTATCTTCTTCTTAGCCCCTCTTTTTGAGGTTGACTTTGTTGTTTTTTATGTTGTCTTCAATGTGGTTGTCTTTTAGTTCAGTGCCGTGTCTTGGAGATGTTTCCCACATTGGTATTTTTGATCGTATGTTGCAATGTCTGTGGCTTGCTCCTTTACCGAATGTAGATTGTCTATATAAGTCTATGTGATCACTTCTTGTATCGCGTTTTCCATTTCTGTAGCAAAAGAAGTCACCGTGTCTACTAATATACTCGCTCATTAAGTGTCTCGTTTTTTTGGGAGGCTTTCAACAATGTCTATAAAAGTATATATTGATAATCTCACATTAATCAACAATGTGTATAAAAGTATATCTTGATAATCTCACATTAATCAACAATGTGTATAAAAGTATATCTTGATAATCTCAGTTTGAAACTATGAATTTATTCTTCTGATTTTTCTTATTATTTTTAGAAGACTATTTTTGTTCGGTTTTTTTTTTTTTTTTTTTTTTTTTTTTTTAACATAAACATTGAAAATTTGAACATGTTTACGAACTCGAATTCTTCATTTATGCGACACTGGTATTATCCACCCCTCCCAACTTTCTTTTCCACAGATATTTAATATTGTTAATAGTGTTTCGAAAACGTTTTATTTTCTGCTCGTAATGTTCAAGCGATATTAGATATTAGTACCTTAGTTTCCGTTCGTCCATCGAATCAGTTTTGTTCAACATGAGCTATACATAACCTTATGTATTCATTTTATGGATAAGCCAGCCTAAATTTTATTGGTTGAACATATTTTTTAGTGGGATAGTTGTATGTAAATAGGTAAAGGTAAATGGCATGGATGTAAAGGTAAGGTGCCCTGAATCAATGCGAAAGCGGTTCCAAGGCACACCTTAAAAAAAAAAAAATACCAAAAAATAAGTCGGTTAGTTGGTAATTTGAGCTGTCATTGTCTTGTTTGATTCTGTCTTGGTACCTTCTCCTGCTTTCAAAAAAGTATAATATGTATGCTTATATAATTTTACTGTGAATGTGAATGTATTTAAGGTTCGATTTATGAGAGTGTATTACTGTTAACTGCATAAAATGACATGTATTATATCATATCAAAAAAACCTACATCTTTAGATGTATGTAGATCGAGACGAAATGTTCGCGCATCCACTAAATTCAGTGGATGCGCTAAATACACGAAATGTTGAATTAGGTAACTGCGTAACTATAGTTAGTTACCTATTTTAATTATGAAGCAGGTTTATTAACACGTCTTGTTATCGATATTCATCCAGGCATTGGTAAGCAATAAATATGTGCAATTAATGTTTGTCTCGCTGGCATTTGATGCAAAATTACTAACAAGTTTTTAGCCATGCTTAGAGAATTTAAAATATACAATTAATTTTATTTGATTTAGCTGTCAAGTTGTATTATGCCTCGATGGACAGGTATAATAATTTCCTTGAAAATGTCATAATTATTTGATGGTTATCTATTAAAAAATAATTTTAATGTATCTATTACAATAATAATGCCCATTATACTAGATGTACTCTTGTATGTGTAATACTTTATACTTATCCAGTTACTAGAGTTGTAGTTCCAATATTGAAAAACATAAATTCAGCAACCTATAATAAACGTGGGTTCTACTATTTTCAACCTTAGGTATACTATACACTATTCAGTGTGTAAATATTTTAATGCATTTTACTGACCACTAATGGAAAACAGATTAGCAAAATACGTTTTAATTTTACCTACCGACCTCAGTATATCTCGATGGATAAAGTGGTGGTCTTGTAACTTGAGGTCGATAGTTCGAGTCCCCATTATGGCAAAGAGATAGTATAAAGCTATTCTGAGTTAATATGATTGCAGATCGTGATTAGCATAAATATGATAACTTTAATAACTTTTCTCTGGTTTTACCTAACTATTATACAGTATATGTATATAGATTATATTTGATTATATATTATGTATATATAAAAAAAATGTTTGCCAATTTGTTATTTCGACTTCACGTCTTACAGCTTTTTTCTCATCTACATTGAACTCGATCCTGGCAACTATAGGACTCGAGAGTCTAACAAGAGAGGTGACTGAATTTTCAGAGGTTGTAGCCTAAAATCCATGAATAGAAATGAATAATCTGACTGTTTCATGTGAAATTAATTAAATATTCCAAGAACCCTGTATACATTTGCAAAGAATTGCAAATATGCTTTGATGAAGCTTGACATGCCTTGCCAATGTCAAACATGGAAACTATTTCATTCAATAACGGGGTTTAGTTTCTACCGATTTTCATATTCGTATAGAACTACATCAGTATACATATTACTCCTGTACATATGTACTACAATATACTACATAGGTACGTCCATAGATTACACATGTTCAATTTTCTTTGATGTTTTGTACAAATACCAGCTCAATCAGTTTTCATAGGTTGACATGGATATCGGTGGCATTGAATTGTTTGCTAATTTTAGTTTTGGTTTCCTGAGAACCTCTAAACGGATTCTCGTTTGTGATATTTATTTTGGGATATGCATTAAAGTTGTCTTTTCATTCATGATATGTATTATAATGTACGTGTATTATACCTAAATGTTATTGATCATTTTGTTCTTATTCCTTTTATCTAAGAGACCATGTCCAGTGTGTCAAATAGCTAAAATGCGTCTCCTGCTTTGCTTACTTTGTAGGTGTGTGAATTCTCTTCTCTTTTTATTACCTTTTCGGCGTAGACCAGCAAAAAATTGTTTTATATTCAAAGGAGAGTCACTACCATATAGAAAGCAATAAATTTATATATTCTAACAATGCAAAGATAGCTACAATAAAAGCAACTTTGTGGTAAAATAATGTAAAAATATAAATACATTGTAAAATAAGAAGAGGTTTTATCTGAAGCATATATTATTATTTATTATCTTTGAATACGAAATTGAAAACCAAAAAGCTCGCCCCCCTCCTCTTTTTGTTATAGCCCAGTGTATTATTATCTCTTAGAATGTAATTTCAAAGGATAATGGATCACATATTTATTTCAAAAGAAAAGAGCAAACTTAATTCCACAAAAGAAATACAAGTTCCCCGGAATGGCCTTTTCTTTTGCTCTCCGAAGACTTAAAATTCAAGGATTATGGACTTTATCTTCTGTGGAGTTCTGAGATCAGGAAAATGAGAATATCGGAGCTTAGTATTGGATAGGTATTAAGGGATGATCAAATAGATTGAGATCTCAGTAGGTAGGAAATCACAAGATATCTTTTGACTTTGACTCTATACAGGCGATACCTACTAAACAAGATGAACTTATTCGAGCGGTAGATTTCGTGTCTAGAGACTTAGGTTCGAGTCTAGCGGTGTATTTAAAAAAGGAAGTGAAGTATTCTCCTACTTTAAGTCTCTTTTATCTTGTGATTCATTTTTACATATGTTAAGATGCTAAAATTTCTCATTAATGACTATGATTCATTTGAAAATTATTTTATGCAAATCTTATGTACTAGTTTTTTGATTTGTGTATTCACTCTCTAAAGAAGATCACAATATTCATCATTTACAATTAGTACAAATAATAAACCTTTACTCCATAATGCAAGTCGACACGTTCCATATAATTGCAGTAAATTTTCCTCATCACAAAGTATATTCCTCATCTTCATCTCTTATTTTCTTCCCCTTTAAAAAATGTTGAATTTGAGCAGTTAGAAAATAAAATATACATTATAATAACCAAATTATTCGTAATAGAATAAAAAATTCAACACAACATTTAAATATTTTAATGTTTTCCAAGCTGAGAGCATTTTCTTCTTTTCATTAAAGGCAGACCAAAAATTACATTTCTACAAATGTAACTTAGTGTGAATTTTTAATGGGCAAAAGCTTTTAACATCATAATATTCTTAGGTCGTTTTAAGACAGTTCATTTGTGTGCACACCGCGCGCCGTTTTTATATTATTTTTTAATGCTTTGAATTTTCCTTCCAGAGAAATTTATTGGGCATAATTATCTACTTCCTGAAAATTAATGCAACTTTATGATATTTGATCAAATCATTACATGCAATGCATACAACCAAACTTGTGTTTTCATATCATAGGTATGGCATGTTATTACAACATTATATGCTTCACTAGTAGGAATGATAATGATACTTGTAGTATGCCAAAAGGTGATAAGTTTATTTGATATACATAATTATACTTACCTCACAGGTACAAAAAAGAGCTTTTTCGTTTCTGTAAAAAAAAAAAAATTTTTGCTCCGATTTCAATTTTTTTCATATTCTTTTTTTAGAATGTAAAATCTTAACATTCCATTATAAAATGTTCACATTCTCTCAGTCCCGTACCTCACACCTATTCAATATTCATGCAGACATACAAGGGAGGTTAGAATCCAGAAAATACTCGTAAAATGGTCATATATGCTTCCATATTGTTTTAACACGGACTGATTGTATTGGACATAAAACAATTTATTCGTGTAAAATTAAATTAAAAAACAAAACTTTCATACTTTTTAGCCGTAAAGCAGAGGGTGGCGTGTACTGGAGAGGAGGGGGGGGGGGGGCACTTGCCTGGGTCAACACGTAGACCTTTGTCCACTTTGGAAATGTTTAATAAATGAAATTCCCATTTTATTTTGATTGTTTGACATTTTCAATATTTTTCTTTTGATCTTTTGGCACACAACGAATGCTTTCAACTTTGAATGTTTCAACTCTCCCTACACATGAAATGGAATTTTGCTAACATTTGATGTATGTACATTAGTCTATGTAGATATGGCCACATAGTCGTGGTATTGAAACATAAATTCAGCAAGAATTGATCAGGCTTTGTTTATATTTATTTCATAACTTATTATTATGTTCATTGTATGTAAAAAAAATGTCAATAAAGCTTGATCCAATTGTTTATAAATAAATAAAAATAACAAAAAGATTTTTTAATAAGTTGTTGTCGAAAGTAACATTAACCTTGTTATAAAAAAAAATATGACTTCAGGAACTTACCCATAAACAAAAAGTTGAAGTAGCATTATCGAATATGCTGACGTTTGTTATGTATTAGGTATTATCTATACACTTGATATCTTTGGAATAAAAATTAGCTGCTTTATTTGAATTCAAATTTTAAAGGAGAGATAATCACTTTCATCCCCATGCTAGAAATTGGAAATTTTGAAAATACCCCTGTATTGGTGATTTGTGACACGTCAAGAGAGGAGGAAATCGACTCTTAAAAATGTATACAAACATCGAATTATTTCAAAGGCACATTTTCCGCGGTAGGTAGGAGAATTTTTATTACTTTTACAAACAAACGAATTTTTTTTTAAGGCATAAAAAATAATATCAACATTGAAAAATTATAAAGAAAGCAAGAAAAGGAAAACAATTAAGTGGGAAAGCAAGGCACATGTGTTGACAAAGTATAAAAATATAAACGTAACTGTTAGACTCGGAGGGGGAGACGGCAATTTTTTACTTTGGGAGATAGAAAGAAAAGAAAACATAAAAAATTACAAGCGATGATGTTTCTTGTAACTCATAATCATACTCCAGGGCGGCTCGGAGATCAGACCTACAAATCCTCGATGTGCTTTCCTGCATAGATTTAGAAAGTAGGAAACGAACTCTGTTCGAGAACTGAAGCACCCCTTCTGCATAGGAAACAGCATACATTTGCCTCAATAGAAAATGGCGGACAGCATGCTAATATCCTATGATTTCCGCCATTTTCTATTGAAGAAGTGCTCTCGGAGCATCTCATATATGGATTTTGTAGCTGTATTTTCTATTTTTTCTGTTAGAACTAGGTATTTAATAAACTATTAATTAGTTTTGGGACATGTTCTTACAATAATAATAAATACAAAAGGCTTAGGTAAATATGGAATTCGACACGGACTCATCCGTATATTTTAAATCCAGTATTAAGTACAACAGACTTATTATTAGCATTTAAATAAAAGCGCTTACGTATTGAAAAAAAAAACTAACCAAAATCATTGAGAGTAACACAAGCCTCAAAACGTACACCTACTAATATCAATGAAGATGATGATGATAGTAAAAATGATATAAGAACAAAAGTAGCATCCCTCAGGGCGAAATAAAAAAGAATTAGGGTATGAAAGAAAGAAGTTTATATTACAGCCACCTCCTATCCAGTAGGGAGCGGCGGTAGGCAAATGAAATAAAATAAGAATATACCTACTTAAAAGTTACTTTTGGAAATTGGATTTTAACAAGAAAAAAATGTCTCATTCCCATCTGTGACTTCTTGACAAATGATAGAGTGTATTTTTTCGTTGTGTGTTTTTTAAATGTACAATAATGTGAAAGTAGGTATTGTCTTACTGGGATCTTCAAAGTTTGTCTCTGTTCAAATTCTGTAGAACATGAGTAATCCGTATAATACCCCATAGAACCAGGTGCACCTATTTGTATAAGGTTACAAGCGGCTGTCGCCCGCTTTGCGGCCGAGGCATGGCCGTGAAAGCAAAAAAATCCTTTTTCGCCAATGGCAGGTGTTGTAGTGGGAGTTTCGAAAAATCCCGTCTTATTGCACATCTTGACTATAAGACAAAGCTACCTACCAAATTTCAGCTTCCTAGGACTTACGGTTTGGGCTGTAGAGCGATGATCAGTCAGTGGTCAGTGGTCAGTGGTCAGTGAGTGTCTTTGACATTTATATATTAAGATTGTAGTTAATGTTTTTAGTATAAGCTGCTAAAATGTTTATAGCGTTGTATGATGTTCGTACATTATGTCTATAACACATAGAATGGCTTGAACTTTCGGGGTACTTGAAGCGTAGTTCATATTCTGAGTTGCTTTCGAGTAAGTTATAAATTTGAATAAATACTCAAGAGAAACATCTACAGCACAAGAAGCTTTAGGTTTACTAAATATGGAAAAGAAAGGAAATGCGTAAAGCGCTTTAGTTTTGCTGAAAAGATATAAAATTGTAGTAAGTTTTTCAGAAAATTTATTGTTGCAAGTTTGGATGGAAAATTGTTCATATTTTTGGAGGAAAAAGTTTTTCGGTAAAAGTTCATTAAGTATTTTTCATTTCGCTGGAATCACACCATGGGAGAACTTAGACTTACCAGTGTTGCCCATATTTAATGAACATGTAATATTTTATAATACCTAGTCTAATTTTGTATATGTTGTGTATGAGCTTTAGCCCCATTCGAGCTTCAGGTGTCTAACTCAGGTGTTAAATTTCTAAAACGTCCAAGTCGCAACAAATTTTGATAATTATATAAATATTTAAAATAACATATTTTCATTATTTTCTTCCTATTATTGCATTCCTATTGTTTTAACATGTTCTAGTATGCAGATGAAGTGGCTTTTGTCCATTTTCATTCCAATTTTGTACCTCGATTTCGTCATTTTGAAACCAAATCGCAAGGATCATGCATGATTTACGCTGAAAGCGAACAAGGGTTAAAATTAAAAATTGTTCATATCCAAAAGTATGCTTATGCTGAGAAAAGTATGAGAAGTTTTCATAAGATTGAAGAGAGGGAAAGAAAATTTTCCATTTTCTTATGCCTTTGCGGAGGATTGAAATCTCATCAAGAAATTCAGTTGCTGGTATTAATTAGTATTTTGTTGCTTATGTTTGAGCTGTGTGCATATTTAATAATATACATGTTGATAACATTCCCTGCATGTTGTATTTTCTCAACAGGAGATCCCCCCCCCCCCCCCCCCCCCCCCCCCCCAATAAAGTTTTCGTACTTCTTCTAAGATTATTTTCCTTCTTCTTTTACTTCTGAGGAGAAAGTTAAGCTGTATGTGTGTAGACTGGAGCAGTATGATTGCTTCCTGGGCTTTAAATTTCTTAACTCGCACGCCACACCAAAAATCAAAATTTGATAAGTTATTTTCTTTTTGACGAACACAGAATTTGAAACGTGTCCCACTCATCTACGTTACGTAGTCAGTAAATGTTTAAAATATAATTATAGCTTGAGAAGGAAGAAAAATCCTTGCAGATTCAAGAAAATTCTACCTCTCATATGACAAAATAATACATTGGTTGAACATAGCTGCTAAAACATTCACTTGAATGTCAAGCATCAGCCATCACGGACTAAAAAAATCAATTTCCTATATCATCCTTTCATCAGCTATTTTTACCTTGATGCAGTGGCGGCTCCTGACTTCAAGACTAGGTGAAGACAAATTATACCCAGAAGTATTGAAAAAAATAAAATTATTAATTTATCAGATCTTAGTTCTTATGGTCTCATAAACACAGCCCATTGTAAGTTATGGCTGTTTCCCTGCAGAGCATGATTTTCTCTCATACCAGTTTTGCATCATATAAGTTTTTATAGGTACTTTTTTTGGAGAACACTTGGTACCTAATAAATAAACAAGGCCAGCAGAACAATTTATCAACACTTGAGCTGGTACACAGCCATTCATTTTTCATAAACCATTCAGGCTTGAACTGTATGGCTGTGGGGCAGGCATTTGCTTTACTTTTTTAGTGGTGGTTATAGTAATTGGAGAAATTGGACATCCAGTAATCATAATATTTTCTTATCCTCATTACTTCTTAATCTGAATGGGGTTACTTTCAATGTTTGAACCCCATGATTTTGTGGGAATCTCATTGTTTCTTTGAAATATTGTTATTAATTATTCATCTTAATAAAAAATATTTATTCATCTTAATAAAAAATATTAACTAAAAGTTGGTAAAAAGGAATTAAAATAAAAATATTAGGATTATACCTCAGTAGATAGGTAGGTACAACATTTTAAAGAGGGGTTAGAACTGGGAAGGAAAGAAAGTTAGTTGAAGACTAAAAATTACAATCCAAAACTGGAAGAAAATCCACCACCAGATTACAAAATAAATCTAAGAAAACATACTTACTACAAATATAAAATCAGCTTAAATTTGTGTTACCATTGATGTTTAAATGACTATTTATGAAAAACACAGATATTGCCTTATAATTTTAAGTACTTCACTGGAAGCTGTGTGCTTAGCTACCTGCAACCTGCATAATTATAATGTTATTTCTGACACTGAAAGAAGTACATAGCTACTTCATATTCAACTTATTATGAAAAGCACAGGTCAGATCAGGTAGGAATAATGTTTCTATCCTGTATCAAATACTGGGAAATAACTTTATTAACTAGTTACACCAATTAAAAGTCACTTGATTACCGTTGAAAAGATTTGAAAATAATCTAATAAAATTTAAAAAGTGCGCTACAAGTTTTGTTTACATTCTAAAGATAAGAGATACAATGTTGCCAAGTTAATTTCATTGCTAAATTTCTACAAACTTCAAGAGCTATATTTTAAATTTAAAGAAATCCCTCAAATCATGTAAGACGTATTTATTTATTTAAAAAAATAATACTACACCGCCTAAACAGAATTTTCTTTTGAGAATTTCATTTCAAAACGTCTAATTTCATGATTTTTTTTTTTAAAAGTGGTTTCATAGTCAGGATCTTAAACAGGACCAAAATTGTCCCTATTTAAAAACTTCTTGGAACAACTAGATAAAAGATTATCTTATTTGGCTCAATTTCGGTACCTACATTAAATAATTATTTCCGAGATTTGACTTCAATCGAGATGTCCTTTTTAACACTATAGTTGACAAGATACATATTAAGTAGTTAAAATTTATTGGTATCAGCTATCGTTTAGGAACTATGTATAAAACTAGAACCCAAAAAATGAGAAATAATATCCAAAATTCCTGACACAAAATCCTGCTTTCCTAACGCCTACGTTATTACTATTATTTTTTTTTTTTTTTTTTTTTTTTTTAATATTACAAGATTGTGCTAGATATGGGAGGCTAAATCATTGACTGGTTTTCCTAGGTCTGGCATAATGCTACTGGCAACAATGTTAATATCAAAAACACGTGACATCGCGCATGGTATGTGGCTTCGTGACATTTCGTATGAGGTCGTGTAGATAATGTAAACTGAATACAACTGAAGACTGTCCTCAGTAGCATATTACATAGATATAGTTCTTGCCTAATATTTCATGATACCTACTTGGAAATACTCAACTCTGATTGGTTGATTCAAGGACAACTGAAGACAATTTCGAATTGTCTTCACATTTGGTGTTCTCCTTGGAAAGTAACATGAAATGTTAAGCAGCATTGATCTATTTTACACAAAGCTTACTCTTTTTTTTTTTTTTTTTTTTTTTTTTCTTGAGTTGGATCAATTGTGCCATGTTCAAGGGATTATGAGTAGTGTTTTCACTGTTCAAAATTAGGTGAAAATGTCTTCAGTGTCTTCACCCGACGAGCCGCCACTGCCTTGATGTGATCAAGGCTACAAGCCTCAGAACGATTTTTTATGAAGATTGAATTCATAAAATTTATTATCAGACGGCACTGGATCAAGAAAGTTGTCCTCATCATTCGAAAGGTTAGAACTACAAGTAACATCAAACGGATACACATGTAATAAAACTGTGCATGAGAGAATAACTATTCAAATATTATAAATAGGTTGACGCGAATGTAGATTTAAATGAATGAACAAAAGCTAGATATAATCTCAAATAGACGCTATGTCTATGATTTAATCACATGGATTTACTTTGATCTTGCCGATAGCATAAGGAAAACTAAGAAGAAAAGTTAATTTGCCTTTCAATGGTGTCTATTTTTATACCTTTGAAAGTGTAATCCTCAATGAAGGCATCATTACCAGCTAGCTGCATTAATCATTTTTCAATCCATTCTCATATTGCGAGAGATCAACATTATTTTATGTACCTTAATAATTTTCAGATAGTCCACATCATCATTCATCAGTATGTAGTCTTATTATAAGTGTCCAAAATTTTATGAACTGAACAATTATGTCTTGTGTACACTGCCCCACATAGGTAGATTAAACACGCACATGGACTAGTTTAACACAAAAGTATTTTTGACAAATTAATAACCATTTATTAGTACATTGCTAGACAAGCCTCATGAATGTTTCTTATTCTTGCCCCATTCATATCATTTCCTGCTTTTGTTTCCTCGGAGAACGGTTTCTAAGATCATTATCACTCTGACATTTACTGCTTTGAAATTCTTTTCAAATATTAGTTTTGGAGGGCGGAACTGGGATTTTACAATACATTATTTGTCAAGTTTGAAACTTAAATAGTTAGCTTTAATTTTTTTGATATTCTATGTATTTTGACTATAAGTGTTTTTTTTCTGATTTTGCTTGTCTTTGCCTTCAATTCCGTGATTATGATGTTACATTTACGTCATCTGTTTTCTTTAGTTTAATATCGTCAAATATTAATTTGAGCTGCTCATACTCTTAGTGAATAGCTCCCGTTTGAACCTTCATAATTTAATCATTTTCAATATTACTAATGTACAGAGAATTTTCATCTTGTTCATCCACTTTTAGTGTCTTATAAAATAATTTCTCCTATCACAAAATATCTTTAGTCCAAAATTGTACCATCTCCATAACGTACATTAGAACAACATACCTAGCAGTTTGTAGGACCCCACAGTAGCTCATATACCCACTAATGAACCACTTCCTATTGAAACTGCGAGTTAGTGCAGTCATGCACAAAAAAGCACAAAACTTGAGAATGAATGAACACCATCATAAAAAAACACCAAGATCTTTGAGGCCCCGCTACGCTAAAAATGCAGGGAAATGATTGTTACTGCACGTAGAGTGCATACGAGCAGAGTCGTCGGTGCATTTACCTACCGCATAGACAACAGTTAATTAATAATATTTATCACTGCATTAAACACAACACTGATGCAATCTGATATTTTAACTTCAATCCAGTATCCTTGGTGCAGAATATTAATTTTATTATCATATTTAGATAGTGGTACTTTGTCGAGTAGTCTGCTCTCTTTTGTTGTGGTTGCTTTAGTGTCTGGCACTGGAGATCAGAACTTGCAAAGAGACGCATGATAGGCACCTTAGCGTAAATCTACACAAATAAGGAGCGAAGTAGGCATGGAACTGTAGGTTTTGCTAATGCGCATCCCTTACTTGTGTTGAAACATGCTGCTGCTCTTGTCGTCCATCAAATTGTTGATTATGCTAGAACAAGCAGAGAAATATTGAACAATGAGAACAAGAAGAGGAGGAGGACCAAAGCTTGGATGGAAAGACCGAGTAATGAAAGTCATAACAAGGATTGGACTTAATCAGGAGAATTCTCAAGACAGAACATTTTGAAGGCACACTGTAGACGAGACAAAAAGTCGTCTAGGCTTCAAATGGCCTGACAGTAAGTAAGAAAGAATGATTTTTCACGGGCTTACAAAATGTATCTTTGTACAGTTTTAAAGAAGATCTCTCTTCATAATCATTTATAATCTAGGTTAAAGAGCTCTATAGCTATAGAATTGCTGTGAAAGCCAAGAACAAAGTTAGTGTTCAGATATGTCAAAGGCATCGATCTACTTGTTTAATGTCATGTGAACAAAAGTCGCCTTTGAAAAATAAAAATATTTCCAATACAGATAAAAGCGGGGAATTAAGTGTATATGAACGCTATAAAACGGTGACGAAAGAAGTGTGTGAGGTGCAAGATAAGCTTTAATATTGTTTGAGCTCTGTGCTCTACATATGGCGGATTCAGTGAAATGTACATATGATATCAAAGTAAATATTAACAGATGGAGATAATATTGAATGTGTTTAGAAACTATCATCTAGCCTTGTTATCATAATGTACGATAAATATTGTATTTTCACTGTTTTCTTTCGCTATCTTTAGTGGTGTGTTAAAAGTGACATATTGTTTTATTGCGTGGAAGGTTGCTGTACTCTATTCGTGACACTTGAGGGTGACGAGTGTTACAATGTTGGTCGCCGCTCGTGTTGGAGTACCTGGGAGACAGAAACTTCTCCTGGTGGTGGCAATTTCTCAGAGTTTCTAATTGGCGTTCACAAGTAATTGAAAGTAAGACATTCAAATATTGCTGTTTTTACTCTATTGTATTACAACTTCAAATATTGGGTCCGTACCCTCTATCCCACTCGTTGCCTGATAGTGGGGCCTATATAATAATAATAATAATAAGCCCTCTGTCACCCCTATGGAGCATGGGGCCTATAGCAGAATTCAAAAGTAACTGCCTGAGAAATTATTTACAATAACACGCTCATTCCTGTAATACAGAAGAGCATGACATGTTGAACAAGTGTAGTATAGAATGGATAGAAATCTTCGTTATGTAAGGGATACTTCAAGTGGAGCAAGCTTCACCGTTTCACTCCGTTCCAGAAACATATTTTCCGCTTTCGGAAACATTCTGGAATGTATAAATGTACATTGTACATACTCTAAGGAGATAATTTAAGAAAGCTACCCGTCTTGTAATTAAAGTAACCTCAGTCCCGACTCCCGATATGTTCGCCTCAACCTCTTGATAATTTCTCCATCTGAATGATTTAATTATGGTTTTCATCAGTTTTCATTTCTTCGACTTGTAATTATCTTGCGCCGTGGAAAGCTCTGAATATCAGTTTTAATTATGCAGACGGAAGATGGAATAACTGATGACGTAGACCTCGGCAGGGAATTAACGGGAGGCGGGAGCAAGTATGGAAGATTAAAATAAATAATATTGAACGTGAATATGACCAAACGGAAAATGTCTGTTGGATTAGGATATATGAAAAGTGCCAAGTTATGTGAAAAAATGTACTAATAATCACATGCCGTTGAAATTATTTGAAATATTCTAATTTTAATATTAAAATTACCTATACTCACAATTTTAGAGTATACGTATTTTACATATAAACCCATAGGGACAGTTCTATTTTATTTATGTTTTGAGCATACGTTTCAAATTTTTAACGAAAAACATTCTCCTTGACAAAGCCCTGATCCCAGTCTTTCGACGCTTTAAAATGAAGAATTTCTAAAGAATGAATGTTTCTATACATAAACATATGTACGTACCAACATACATGTATTGTATCAGATGTATAAAGAGAATTTTTCAATCTTGGTCTCAAGTTAAAGTTTTCTTTTGAAAAAGAAAAGGAATATCATAAATATAAACGAAACAAAACCTTTGGGAGAACACACAGAAGAGAGTTTAATTTCATGGTAATAATACAAAGAAGAAATTTAATACAAGAAATGAGAAAGTAAATGCTCCTATATATTACTGAATAAATGTGTGTGCGTATTTATTTATTTATTTATTTGTACTTATATAGAGGTACATAAGATATACGAAGCTTTCCACAGCCTACATGTAGGATTTAATACAATTTATTGTTAAATTATTTTTGGAAAAGACCTCAAAAGTAGAAATAGTAAATGTAGACAGGTCATACTATGTTCAATAGGTACCAGTACATCTAGTATGACCTGCTGAAATCATTTATGCAATGGGTATGATGGTATGAGTCTGAAAAACTGGAGAGAAAAAAAATCCTCTTAAAAACAAAGATTCCTCGACTGAAGAAAAAAATACTAGTGAACTGTATTGATCAGCATTATCCAAACCAGATAATAAATGAGAAAAACTCGTGTTAATCATTTAGTCTTTATATGGATTAATTTTGATGATAAATCCAAGAACATTTTCGTGGGTTGTACATTTTACAATAAAGCTTGTTTACAGAAACCTTGGTTACTTCAAATCACCATAATATCTTTTGTTCAATATTCTGTCCGAAGAAAATTCCTTCCTCTGCCCACATACATAGTCGACATACCTACGGACAGTGAGTGCACTTATTCATACCAGCATGAGGGTTGTACAATCAAGTCATCAACTACAAACTCAAAAGCTTCCAACTAAATCTTTGTCACAATCATTGACCAGACTCTAAATAACAAAAGCCTTTTATGTCAAGGCGAATGCACACTGTAGCATTTCCATAAACAAGAATAAATTAACTTCAATTTAAATTTTATCGACATTTGACATCCCCTCCCCTGGCATTGAATGTCCGTTTACATTTGTCTGTGCATGATTGGACATTGGGTATTGTGTTGGTAAGGCTATTGTTTTTGTTTTTGCTTCGGATGCAGTCCAGATTATCTCATTACGAAATATTAAGCTTTTACGATGAGTTAGGTGAGGAATGGCTTTGTTGAGTATAAAATTATTAGCTTGAAACTCGATAGAACAGATGCAATGTAGAGTAATTCCTGTTGGTTAGCGTGGGGAACATTGGTCGCGAATCTGTGTTCTTCACATTGATCGTCATCTCCAGCTCTATGTAAGTCGTCAAAGCATGAAGACTAATTTAATTGATTTTACTAAAGGTGGAATTTTAAAGACGATTTGCAAGGTCTGTCTATTACCATCGTGTCTGTCCTCATGACTATTCAATACTAAGGATTTTTTACTTTGATGTACTCTGTAAGCCTAATACAGAAATCATTAAGTCCCAGTTAAAGTCATGTCTTATTTTGGTTGTTCTCAACTGATCTTTCAATTTTAATTTTCTAAACTTGAAGCTTAGAAAATTAGTCTCAATTTTTTTTCAGTAGGTAATGCAATACCAAACCAAAGTGTGAAAATAACTTTTCGGTTCTGAAGAAATTATATTTCTCCTGAACCGACTATTGTGCTCTGCGGTGTTATTATCTCATTACGGGTAGTGGAGAGGGAGGATTCATCATATCTGTGATATTGTTAGCTCTGTCTTGTGTATTATGAATATTAATTACATCGAGCCTGGCATTTGTTTCATTAACATTATCACACCTCAGTTTGGCTGGTATTGTCTCAATGTTATTGTTGAATGTATTATGCTGTGTCGGTCTGTTCACCAAAACTCAAGGGGAGGCTCAATCTGACAGAAACCCAAAAAAGAATGATTTGTTTAATGGCATGAATTTGATTTTTAAACTAATTTTAGGAAGTTTATATTTGCGCTTTGCTTGTATTAGGAGGTGGAGAACAGCGGACAATAGCTCAATATGTTCATCAAGTCTTGCGTTTAATTGAAAGTTTATTTCCATAGAATATAACCACTCTTTTGACGTTTTTCCATATTTCGAAATGTTGGACCAAGGATTAACCTCTCTGCACCGAAATACGGTTTTTACAAGTCTTGTGTGTATAATGGATTAATGGACCTAAGTCATTTATTTGGCGAAAAATATTACACAACTAATTTCATTCATTTTATCCTATACTTGCAATTATACATTCACGGCGTCATAACACTAAAAGTTGACTTCAATATTGTTTGCAAAAGCCTCATGGGCCCCCCCATCGCAACATATTTGAACAAAAGGTTTCCATATCATCATCGCGATATTCCTCCTGCCATAGTAATTATCAGTTTATTATTGGAAATTATTATTACTGTGCAAACATTTTGATTTACTATTAGAAGAGTATCGAAATCTGTTGCATACAGTGTGTCAACTCGTGATTTTTTACTGTATTTGATGATGGGTTGATGATGGGTTTGCCATAGTTTGCGATACGTGTTTCAGTGTTTGAATACATTTTCGAGCCTCGAGTTTCGCCAAATCAAATGAGGAGCAGTAGCTACTCAAGTATATTTATTTACACTTTATTTTTTTACAAAACAATCATCAACAAAAAAATAACAATAAATTAAAAAAAAACTTAGAAGTATGTACAATTTTTTTGAAGATGTCAATATTAATTACAATTGTGTTGTAATCCGGGGCGAAGTTAATGCCTCAGGCATTCTCTGCCACTTAACCCCGAAACTCACACGCCACAAATTTCACATATTGCCTGTTTCAGGCTGGTTTCAGAATTTTATTTACATTACATGCTCAAAAAGGGTGTACCCACCACACTAGACAGATAGTATAAAGAGCTGAAGCAGATATAAAGTGCTGTATGTAAATCGGCCCACTTCTCTTTCTGCATAGTATTAATGCCACAATTACACCCTGTATTTCTATAGGAAACACTGCTTATTGCTTCAGTAACGAGGCTGTGGGTAATTATAATAGCATAACGATAATATTCGCGTTGTTTTCATTATGTTTTTGTTCAAATTTGACCATAGCCTTCCCATTCACACCTTTATGCAGAAATTTTATCTACATATTGGGCACTGGGTGCATTTTAATGAACTTTTGTTGTGTTTGAAACAAACCTAATGTTTGTATTTTGCGCTGCAGAATGGTAATGCTTTTATCTGACAACTGACCAACTACAAATAAAGTTTCGCAGTAATTCCCATCTCATATGATTTTTATGTTTCACTGATTTCATTTGTTTCAATGATTTCTAAATGCATATTATACTGCTTATAGTTTAATGGTTGGTTATAGTTTATTATTTTTACTGGACCAGTATGCGGACTATCGTCTGAAGGTGGTTTTCTGGTCAAAACATCAGTTGTTTCTTCATTTTGAGAGCTACAACAAATGGAACATCTCCGAAAATATGAATTTTCAGTATGAAGGAAAAAGTAATATAATGAAAAGTAAAACAATATAGAAACAAGTATGGATCTGTTCAGATTTGATTGATACGGTCCTTTTGAAAGCGCAATTACTATGGCATGTGATCGAGTAAGCTTGTTTATTGTTTAATTTTTGAATTCCGCTCCGAATAAATTGTTAGAATCTATTCCTAACTCCATTTTTGTATTTTTGGAGATATTCATTTTTGTACATATGCTCCTCAAATCATGCTTACTAAAAGTCATCCAGAGCAAAAGCTTGTGAGACAGTCTCTCATTACATGTGGAGTACAAGCCCCCCATTTCAAAATAAAGGTGTAGGTACCAGACTCAGAGCCCTGGTACATCGACTGTATGGCGAGTTTCATGAAATAATAGCAATAATTACTAGCGAGGTATAAATCATTGCGAAAATCATAGCGTTCAATTTTATGAGATAAAAACATATTATGGGCGTTATGCAGATATTGCTCTATACATTGAAGAGTAATATAGTTATTATTTACCTTGCTTATATAGGGTGCGGCTGAGGCTCATGAAGACGTATATAGTCGTATAACCTTAATAGCTTTACTTATAAACTTTGCCCTTATAAGATTTTCTATATTATTATTATTATTATTCTAACCTATTTGGCAATTCTACAAAGGAGTAGTAAAGTATTTTTAGTCAAAGAGGTGCTTTTTGTGTACTGAAGTGACTTGTATGCGTCGGCTAATTACTAGGCGTAGAAACTCAGCATTGATTTAGCATTTAAAAGTACTTTCAAAAGCTTATATTACTGATGATTCTACATAATTTATGTGTTTTCTCAGTCTAAAATTTTCGTAAAATTCCTAGTTTTACTTTGTAGTTAGAATGAGCATCAATGTTTTAGTTAATAATAATACTAAAAATAGCTGCCTATATTTCTACCACTTGACAAACAAATTTTACTTTGTATTACTTTGTTCTATAAATCATTTACTTAGACTATTTGCTTTTAATTTTCTACAAAGTACCTTATTATGCTATTCAAAAAAGTACATTAAAACAGGGATTACTTATCATTCTGTTATAGTTACCCAGCAAAATAGCCTTAAAACTGAAAACTTCTGCCAAGAAATCCTAGATAGCCTTCCTGGTGTACTTCAAGCCCTGTATATCTCCTCATCTGAAGAATAATTGACATAAATATTTTAATGTTTTTCTCGTATATTGGTTATTCCGTTTTTATGTTGAAACGTTCAACATTCTATCCGCCCCTTGCAACATAAAATCGCATGCGAGATTCAATGT
>CM044955.1:12325498-12337047 GCA_024516035.1 Bactericera cockerelli | reverse complement strand
TCAAATATGATTGTTGCCATTCTTGTTCTCCAAGCTCAAGTTATACGAATTCAAGAATTCACCCATTTCAATGTGCCAATTATAATCAAAGTGCAACGACAAAGGAGCAGAGCAGACCCACCAGTCAGTGAGGACATTTGATTTTATGCTAATGGCATTGTATGGTAGTAGAGCTGACATTGTAGCACGCCACTATAAACCATGTGCTTGTTCTGAACCCACACAAGTGACAACAATAATTGCGGATTTCGGGTCATAACTCAGAAGGTTTATAAGATAAACATAGACTTGGGAATTTATTTTACTTCTTATTTATTTGCTCATTGAATGAACATCGATTTGTAATTATTCTATTCATTTAATTTATGATCTTTTGATAGGCACCTTTGATACTCTAAGAGCATCGCCAGTATTAAAGTTTTATATCCCATTTAAAGTTCATGGGAAGTATCGTTCCGAATGAAACATGAAAGGAACTAAGATGTTTATTGTTCATTTTCGTTTTGTGTGTTTAATATTATTCGTATTTTCTCAACTTGATAAATTCTACAGAGCACGGACATGACGTATAATTTGTAAAACGCAATCTCACAGTTGTGACATGCTAATTTTTTGGCTTTATTGATAAGGTCCTGCCCCTAGAGCGGTTTTGTTTATAGGTACTACTACATGATATGCTCTCATTTCCAAAGCTACCTCCGCTTCAATTTTTAATCCAAAGTGCTGAGAAGAAATAAAGTATTTTTGGATTTACATGGTTTTTGTTCTCGTCTCGTGCTATGGTTTTGATATCAAGTCGGATCTGAAGGAGTCCATATAATTCACGTGATTGAGCTTAGCATAATACATTGCCACGGGCGATCCAATCACTCAATATTCAGGCGAGCTATGGATTTTGACTCTATCGTAATTTAACAAATGAAAACGGTATCGTAGTAAAGAGTTCGTTTGCCTTCAACTGATTTTCAGCAAAGAAAGGTGATAGATGGTTGTTTTGACTGAATAAAAATTATTGCTAACCACTTAATACTTTTATATAAAAAAAATATTGTTGCTGGATTTATCCATAATTATGATATAACCAATTTTTTTGACTATTTATACATACCTACTGTAGTAAATATTGAGAGAGAGAAAAACAACATACTTGCAGTAGTGTAGAACACTTGGAAAATAACCAGCTCTACAGTCTGTGGGTAAACGAATTAGTATATTTAACAAAATACAGTATAGATACCGTTGAAAATTATATTTCCGTTCTGCAAATAATTGGCAATCAATCCCTTCTACGCAAATAGGATACACACTCCCTCCGAAGGGAAAAGGTGTCTGTGAGGGTAAAAGTTTAATTGTCATTGATGTCAACAATCAAAAAGTTTTGAAAAGGAAATAAAGCAAACACGCAACATGAATCAGTGCGAATCTTGAAACACAAATCCAACAGTTGACCTTTTGCTACCAACAACCTGATTCAGATGGATGATGGTAATTCATGGTTTTTTAATAATTCCTGAAAATCAATCGAATCATAGTAAAGAAAACCAAGAGAAACTGCTGAGAGGAAGGAAATATGTCTGATCAAAATATGATAAATATATAATTGATTTAATTAAAATTTACCTAACCTTTGTTTATTTGGGTTGAACTATAATGTCATATTAGGAATGACCGAAAATGTGATTGTTTTGGAGTTTTAGTGACAGACTTTTCATTGAAACCATCCAAGAGACAGACCATAGTCTGCTGGCCTAACAACGGCATATCTACATAGGTCTACCAGTCCTGAATATCAGGTGAAACAAACTACTACCAATGAAATAGAAATTTTACCTACTCTTTGTTATGTAGTTGCTTCTGAATAACTTCATTTGTGAGTTTGAAAAGGAGACAAAATGATTAATATTATGAAAATTGTGATTCCTGAGATGGAAATAGAAATACCCCAGTTGCGTAGTTTTTCATCAAAACTGTAATAGTGCAGTTGATTGGTTATTAGCCACATGATTTGGGTAAAATTTGCACATGAAGTTCTCCATTAACACGTTCGTTACCGAACGGCCATATGTGGATGTTTTTGTGTTTTTTCCGTGGGACCAAAACACACATGTGGCCGTTATCAAAATTTTAACGAGGGACCGGACATCCATATATGGCCTTTTTGAGGTAGGTTGTTAGTATTAGAACAGATATAGGATCGATTCTTGTACAAATACGATGCCAAATATGCAAAAAAAATCATTTTGGTACCCAGGATGCAACAGCGACTTTACCGCCTGGTCCCTGCGTAAAACTTGAGAAAATTGGCTTGGTAACGAACGTGTTAAAGTCTATTTATTTAGAAACTCTTTATTAGTAGAACTTATATACAAACAAATAATGGTAAATATTAAATATAAAAATTGACAATATGAATAATATAAACAAGAAGAAAAAAACAAACAAACAAAATACATACCTATGTCTTAACTAAGGGCGGGGTTATTGCCTATGGCAATCTCTTCCACTCCATTAGTAACTACTATACATCTGGGGAAGCCTTTCTCTTTTACGAAAACAGCAACTGCTGAGAAGGAAAGTGATAGCGTGAAGCAACTGCAATGCGTGACTCTTGATGGCGAATCCTGAGCCTCCGAGGCTTTCAGTATATTTCCACTTTGAAACTTCTGAATACATTAAGGATATTCTTGCAGGAGTCGATTTGAATTTTGCCATACTTATAATTCACCCTTCGCTTTTTAGAATATTGGATTTGTATTTTTATTAGATATTGTTTCAACTTTAGGAATAATATACATGATAATTAACTGGTTGTATACATCTATCCATTCATAGAATGAAGGAACTATGTTTATTCCATTTTGCACCTGCTTGCCAAACAACTTGCGAAAATACTCGTAAAGCACGATATGTGTTCATCATAGAATCATAGAATTCAGATGATAAAATAGGGTCAGATATGGGTAATATATTGTGCAAAGTAACTTGCTAAAAGATAGTATGTGCCAATAGAACTTCTAGGTCAGTGCAGTTAAGATAAGACTTTCTGACTCAGAATTTCTGAGTGATTCTAAGGTGGGTGTGGGTTCAAATATGGAATGAATTTTTCTCATGAATTTACCAGTGATAAAAAGATCAAGTTAGAAACATAAATATCAAATGCATTATTTTACTTGTAGGCATTCGGATTATTTTAGCCAAGGTAAGAGATATGACAACTTTTTCCAAGACTTTTGCTGTGATCTTTACTGGTCAATATTCTGATATGACAACTTTTTCCAAGACTTAGAACTCTTCGCTGTAGTTAAACACAATGCTTGCTGAAAATGGCAGCATGTTTCAAATATCAAGCATAATAACAATAATAAAAGCAATAAAAACTATTAAAGAAATAGCCCAATAAAAAATAATAATACCTTATTAAGAAGGTCTGTTTCGTACCCCCAACCAGAAATTAAATCACTCAAAGAGGTCTTGATGGTTACAATTATGGACATTTATATTACAGTCGGGCGACGTGGGTCCATGATGGAGAGAACCTGTTATTAGTGGAACGTGTGTCTGAGGCGCACCGTCCAGTTGGAATCATCTCAACTATTTCACTTCTATTCTCTCTATTTGTCTAGTTATCAACTTCTTCTTATACTATTTGTGACTTGGATATGGATAGATCTAGCCCACTATGATTCTATGACGTTGCTTCGTCTTTTAAGCACATCCTATCGACTTTTTTATAATTATATCTTGACAATGCGAATTCATTTTCAAGGCAGTTTAGTCAATTTGGTAATGGGAATTTTCGAGTTGTTGAAATACTCGAAAAAGATCTTGTGACAGCAGATCTAATATCTTCTCGGATTGTGTCGCCGTGGCTTTCTTTTAACAAATGTGTTCTGAAGCGTGGTTTGTGTTGTTTTCACTTCCTTATTTTTTCCATAGCTGATAATAATTGCATCAGATTCATTGAGTCGATGACCATTGATAGTTTTTCATTGACTTCGTCATGATGAATTTTCACTTGATCTCACGAGCCGTCAAATACATTTTCTGTTTATATAAAATATATAAATATAAAAATTATATAAAAAGTAGCTAATATCATCATTCTGTCGGAAATTTTAAGGGTTACTTTTAGATATAAAAGAGGGCAATTCACCTTTGTTTTTAATAGTTGCAATTTCGTAATTTCTAAGCGTGGTTTTTTCTAACACCCCAGCTCCTTGAGGGCATATTGTTTCAGGGTTCACTTATTTTTTTCACGGTAGATTTTTTTCTTTACATAATTATAATATCTTCTTTTTTTAAAAAAAGCCACAAATTTGCACATTAGGATGTTTTTAATTTTCCTTTGGTTTTTCTTCCTGAAGCGAGTCATCATGTTTTCGTTTATTACTTGGCTTTATGGACTGCATCGCGTTTTTCTCTCTTCTTTTCTTACTTGATTTCTCAATTTATAAAGTCTAGATGTTTTGGTATAATAATTTCTCCCTCATTCCTTTGTCAATGACTTTCTCCTGCACAGTAACTTTCTTATTCTTACTTGTGGCAATATTGTTTCTTTATATTATTTAGTATGCATTATTTGTTACCACCATTAATCTTAATTTTCAAATTATTTCCATAATATTTTCCATACTTTTCGTTCTGTTTATGATATTAATGGTAGTCTTCTCTTCTTTTCCGTTGTCTATTTTATCATTCTTCTTTATTATTATATATTTTCATTTGATCTCATTGTCTGTGTAAATGGCTTTTCCATTTACCTAAATATACTTGTGCGATGTTATTTGCATATTTATTACTTTTTTTCTTCGTCGTTTTGTTCTTCTTTTTCGAATTTAAATTCTACATTGTTTTACTCAGGAAACAGCTTTTAATATTGTATATCATCGTGAAAGAATAATTTGGAATATCTTATTCATATGGTCAAGTCAATACCAAAGTATACATTTCTTTACCCTTACCCTAAATTGAATCAGTCCTTTATCATCCTCTTTTGTTTTCTGTGGAATCTATTTTCATTTCTCGATAAAAAAATATAAGTAAAAAACAAACGTTCCAGTGGATTTGAAGTTAAGTGAAAAAAGTTGTAACTTATGGTGATGGTGTTATGATAAGTTATCTGTAAGGGACGAGGCAACTCACCCTCCCAAGGGTAAGTGTGATGGCGATAAGGAAATATTCCTGCATTCTCTGTTCAATGATATGTACATTTCTTCCCTTTTTATTTGTAGCATTTGTGATATTCCTGCCGAAGTCTAGATGATGTTTTCCCATAGAACATTTCCTCTATTTTTGAAACTTCAAAAGCCAAATCTAATGCAGGAGTAGGTTGAACATGAAAATTGTTCTGATATTCGAGAGAATAAGAAAGACAAAGTTGAACACATACACGACTAGATTTTTTTGTGCAGGATTTTTCCACCACGGAACAAAACAACCATTTTATTACTTTAAATCTATTTGGTATTGTCAATCTTTCAAAAAATTGAGCAAAACTTCATTTTCATGCATTGATCCCTAACTGAACTCTGCAACAACCAACACTCCACATCAAGAAGATAGGAAGTCTTTTTTTTTGGGCTGTTTTAATTTTAAATTGAGGCGGTACTTGTAATGGAAAATAATTGAATATTTTTTGTGAGTGAGCATGAATCTAGCTTTCGCAAAGTGCTCGTGTAGTCGTGTACCCATGCACTTAGAGTAGATAATTATTAAAATGCAGTGAGGATGTACGTTTACAGCCAACAAAGTCTGATATTTCATAGTGAATAACAATCATAACTTTTCCTTAGTTGTTATTTAAACTTAAAATTACTGCATTAATGGGGCCCATTATAAGAAAGCTGAACTTACATTAGAAACTGCAACTGTAGGAAGTATTAGAAGCGAGAATCTTGACAGAGAAGACAACTTGCATGTTGTGGAAAACTATTACGCCCGGTAATTATTGCACGAAATGAACACAATGTGTGTAATGGAGAGCAATTAAAACTATATTCTGACTTTTGATTATCCGCTCATACCGGGTTTCGTAACTCCGCACTAGACCTAAAAGCTGAACTTTGAGACCCTCGAGTTAAAAACTATTTAATTCAATGTTTGTCCATAGCGTTTATCCAAATAGGCCAAAAGTCGCCATGAATTTATCACTACCATGGACCTTGAAACAACGACTATGTACCCATACGGAAATGTACCAATTTCTGCTAAATTTACAGGCTTTATATCCCACAACTGCCAAATTCCAGTGTCGATAGTTCGATAACACACATGCATCCATCAGCTTCCACCCAACAAGGGTTGGGTGGAAGAGATTGCCACAGGCAAACACCCCGCCCTTGAGGTAGAACATTCGTGTTATTTTCTTTTTTACTTATTAATTTTGTCAGTTGTTTGTTTTTTATAAAGCATAGTTTAATAATAATAATAATTAAATTGGAGAAAAATTTGATGCTTCGACTTGTGTGGGGCAGACTGCCACCTGCTTTATTGATTCCGTCAACGAATGTTGCTACCTTGACTAGGTGCATATTTCTAGATAAAGGTTGTAGTAATAGCTGTGGATGACACCACCACCACCAGGTATTTATAATTTACGCGGAGGTGATGGCTGTTGGGAGAAAACTTTTCTAATTAAATATTTTTATTAGTATTTAAATATGCATGTCCATATGTTCATACATACATATTATATAAGTGTGCATATAGTACTAGTACCAGGATATGCATGTAGTTTAAATAACAATTTTTATTATACCAGACTCTAACACCCTTGTCTGCTATGGGGTTCAGGTTAAAGGGAAGTTGTATTTGAGGTATCCCACCTAAATCATGGTTTTGTCCTTATTTATTTATCATACAGTAATTTGTACCAAAAACAAGTGCTGGCTTAAAAAGACTTACAAGTGGGTGGTAGGTCTTTTTAATTTTTTATTGCTAGTCTTTTTTCTAACTCCCTCTGTCTATCTATCTCCTTCTCATATTTGTTTCTCTCATTCCTCTCTTTTCACTATCTATCTCTCTTCCTGTGTGCCTTCTTCCTATTTATGTCTGTTGATTTCTTCCTCCTTCTCTCTCTGTCTCACCCTCCCTCCCTTCTTCCTCTCACCATTTGATCCTTTTCTATTCCATTGTATATCCATCCTGATTTTCATGAAATAAATTTTCTCTTCTACTTTTTTCCTCTGCACATTTTCAAAAGTGCAAATGATCATAAGAGTTAAGTAGAATACACGAATCAATTTTTCTTCTCAAAAGTTATCAGATGATTTTTTTTTTTTCTTTCTTGTTTTTCTTTCTTTTTTTCTGAAATTTAAAAAGCGGAAGAAAAACCAAAAATGCAGGAAACGCGCATTCTCATGTATTGTATTACCTACCGGGCCAGCTCTCCCATCATTGCCACCCCCCCCCCCCCCCCTAGAATATCTGTCTTTCACGCGCGAGGTGCGTGAAAGACGAAACGACGTGAATTCAAAAAGTCATTTATTATAAAGAAAGAAAAATCTGGAAAAGAGATAACACAGTCCCTTCTTCTCTTTTTGTCGAAAAAAAAAAGAAAACAAATTTGCGTTTGACGCGCGGAAATTTCATAAATCTAGTATGAAATGATGTATTACGCGAGTCATTGAAGGGAGGAACAGATAATACTGCGACCCGGGTGAGGCATGGCTTGTAATGCCTGCTGCATGTGGATTTCCGTGATAATAATTCAAACATATTGAAATTCGGAAGACAGAAATCCAAAGGGTGGCAGAAAGTACAAAGAAGGTATTGGATTTTTTTACAGTAAAAAATAAGTATGGTGGGCTGGTCATTCGATATTCTTTACATATCTAGATGTCTTCGCCAGAACACCTATTAAAATAAATTGTATAGGTTTATACCTTTGTTGTATAATAAACATCTATAAAAATTGTAAAAAAATCTACATACCTTTAAACAAGATGCAGTATTTCTGTGAAAATATTCATGACAAAATGTCAAAAATGTTCATTAATTAGAAAGATATTAATCCAATACCCTGAAAATACTTAAGAAAATAAAATCATAATTATTTATATAAAAAAGCATGGAAAGTTTGCAAAAAATTCTCCCCGGCGGGGAATCGAACCCCGGTCTCCCGCGTGACAGGCGGGGATACTGACCACTATACTACCGAGGATTTGTGACGATGGGGACCCAAATGAATCAATTTAAAGCGGTGCAAGCGCGTGTAGTTTGAAGTAAAGTTGTTGATGCTGTTGCGCAACACTGAGCTAAATTTTCTAGAGTCGAAGTATATGGATGATGCCGCCGCTATTTGGCCATATGTGTGAAAGTAAAACATGAGAAGAACACGCGTTCCCAAACACCAAATCGTCCTAGACCTATCCTAATCGTCCTAACGTATCTGATAAGCTCGGGCAAATTTCATCTTGCACTGGGAGGATTGCGAATAAGCGCTCGATTTCCGGTTGTAGCGGCTATATATTCGTAATGGGACTTCGTGATGTTTTTCACTTGTATACCTACCGACCTCATTGACTTGATCAATGAGGCAACGGATTCGTAACCTGGAAGTTGGTGGTTTGATTTTCAATCATCAGAAACATTAATAGTATGGGCTTTGGTTTGGATGCATCAATTATTTGATTCCCTCCTGTCCTATAATGTGAATTGTTTCAATTATTTCACGTATCTGTGTCCGTGCACCTGAATCTGTGGTCATCCATCATGGCGACTCTTTGCCAATTTTTAAAAACAAAAATCAGTCTACCGTCTCCAACTGCCTAATCGGAACGTGCCGGAAAAACTTCTAACCGCAATCGTTCTTTTTCCATTAAATCTCTACCAGAACGACTAAAGGTAAGATACACATCCTTTTCTTTTGACACCCTTCAATGGGTTTCACGTACAGATATGATAACCTCACTTGTGTATTTATTAACTTTTCATTTTGGGATGATTATTATAAGTGATGCCGTATGGCATAAATAGATAGACAAAAAGTTCCTCGGAACATAGAGAAGTTCAAAAGAAAATAAGATTAAATTTCATACTTATGATTTTTTTAATTGTCACTTTTATCCTATTATATTTTTCAATACGTATGATTTCATAATTTTCTCACGTGGTCACTTTTATCGTATTGAATTTACCAACAAGTCAAATTCCCAATCTATCGAATAATTACGCAACTTCCACAGTATAGGAATCTACAGTCCCAGACCTCCTCGACACACTGACCTAATTTTCCCCCGAGCTCTTCGCTAAACTAAATACCCTCCTCCCTATCTCATTGTTCACGGCCCATGATTCCCCCAACGTTTTTTCAGAAGAGAGAACAGTATCGATTTTCCGGAATATTTCGTCTTGCACCCTCTCAAATACAATATTTTTTTAGTAATTAAATAATCTCCTTTCATAAATATATGAGGGGCTAAAACAAATAAGATATTCGAGTGGGGAAGCCGGTGAGACAGGAAAATCAATAGACAAGTAAGGAACTATCTTTTGTAAATAACCAGCAGGCAATATTCCCTCCAAACAGGAATTCTTTACCTTCAAGGTCTTTTCATATTGTTCATTATCTCTCGAGTTACGATTCTGAGAAGGTCAGTCAAATTCTGAACAATGTGTATTTAACAGCAAGGTGCTGAGAGTTTTATCAGGTTCTGAATGCTTCCGCAAGGTTTTCTTATTTAGAAGGAAATAGTTAGAATAAAATTATTGTTAGTTGGCTATTGATTGCCTACTATACTGATTAATTTCATTCTGCAGTCAGTGCAGTTTTGTTGGTGAAAATAGTCATAATAATCAATATGCCATAGCTTGCTTTCAACGAGCATAGACACGAATGAAGTTCATAGTTGTTCATCTATCATTGCATCAGAGTATGAGAGAAAACGTCACCAATTGTCAGCATTTTAAATATTCATGAATCACCACTAAAAAGTCTAAAAACCACGCACACATACGATTGCTGCACAGATTTCCATGATAATTGCAAGCAATCTCCTTCCACCTTATATTCATATTTGCCCCTGTGTTGTTCAAATATACCTTCACTTTTTTTCAACATTTGTGTGCGTTTGCATTTTTTCTCTCCCATCTCGACTTCATCTCGACATTTGCATAATCATTTCAGAATCAATTGCTCGTCTGCACTCTACTGAATTAGTGTCACGACACTCCATCTCTTGCTTCGTGAAGACAGCCTCATTTTTAGCCCCGTTAGTTTTCATTTGAATAATGACATTGCCTCGAGTCCTCTGGCTGTAAATTCGATTGTCTCATCCTTCATGGAAGATTTTATATGCTCTTAAGTACTGTTAAATGTAAAGCTAAATATTTTATATTATGTATTTTTGCTAACATTTAAAACTTAGTCCAAAAATATATTAACACTTAGACGACCGGCATGGTTTTTCGTGAATTCTCTTGTGGGACCGCGATAATACGGCTCTCTGACATTGTGTACCACCGGTGGTACAGCCGGTCCATTCCGTACGAACGTGCGTATACCACCGTGGTACACCCGGTCGTCTAAGTGTTAAACGATTCATAATGTTATTGTACAAATGTAAGTACATTCTGGGAGCTGGTTAGACCCTGAGTACGGGTAGTAATTTCTTTTCTAATGTGAATTCTTCTTTTGTTGTCTGATTACAGCTCAGCTAAAGATGGATCTCCTGCGAGAGAGAGAAGTCAAGGATAATCTGGAAAGGCAATTGACCGAAGAAAGAGGTAAGTCCAAATTTTACGTGTACTTAATTATGTCAGTTGTTGGCATATAATGGGACACCTGTCTTGCGCAGCCAGTGTAAATAAATTAGTACTTTTATTTATACTGTAAACTTGCTCTTCTTTTAACTTTCTACCTACATACCCGTAGCTCAGTGTAAAGGCGGCACTCTGTGAATCCAAAGACTCCAGAGGTCGTGGGTTCGAAACCCAGCCGGGACATGACAAGTTATCCTCCCAATTGGGATTTTTACCACATAATAATATGTCTTGGGCTTACTACTGGAATAATGGTACTTTAATAGTCCTAATCGGGCAGTATAAATAAGGCGATACGATATTATTATTATTACATACGAGTATATTCATCATTTAACGAAATTGAGCTACTTTGCCAGTCTTTCAACGAGCGCGTTTCTTCGGCTGTTCATTTTATCTTCTGTATTCTCCTGTGGAGGCTTGTATGCACAATGTTCTAATTATTCTTTTGCATATTAAAAATAAATTTTCTACTACCGAAAACTTAAGAAAACACCGGAGGTTACTTATATTATTTATTTACACTTTATTAATTGGACTTATTATACATATTATACAACACAAATAATTACAAATTAAAATACAATACAAGAGAAGAAAAAAAAATAAATATACATAACATATATCCTAACTAAAGGGCGGGGTTATTGTCTTTTGCAATCTCTTCCACCCAACCCAACTACTCACACATTTTTGAACTTTTGACACGCTTCCTCGTTGGTTTTCCATCCCTGCACGTTAGTGAATGTCAGTGAAAATGTCCAGGAAATTGAGAAAGAGATCGAGAT
>CM044955.1:12311357-12325398 GCA_024516035.1 Bactericera cockerelli | reverse complement strand
GGCTACTGCATTTAAGGATAAATAGAATCGGACATTTCTCAATGACTAAAATTAAATTGGTTACCAAGCCATAAAACAATTCATTGACCTTTAAAATGCCATTTTGATAATGTCCCCTTTCACAGTGGAATTTGTTAGTTCTTTGTAAAAAGAGGAACAACTTCTATCAAATGAAAGCCCTTTCCTCAGTCTTTGATACCTTTTAGATATAGCAGCGTTAATTTAAATCCATCCCGTATAAAATGGCAGAACACAATTCAATATACACCAAGGAAAATGAAAAATTAATTTCTTATAATAAAGTAAAAGTAATATTACTCTCCTGAACATGCTCTTTCTTTACCCCATCACAAATGAGCCTTTCAATCTCGGTGGGTAATTGTGGATGAAGTGGAGCATCCACTACGGAATGGTATGATAAGTTATGAGAAGGGACTTTGTAACAGAAGCCATATGTACTTTCTGACTGGGAATCTTCCAGACTTACCTCGAAACTCATTCAGTGTTCTCTTTCATTAGTACTAGAATAATGGTCTATTGAACCGCGCTGTCTCTTTCTTTGTATTGGCGTTCTTCCTCGGCCGAGGTGTTTGATATCAGTAAATTTCATATGCTTAACTGATGCTTGACTAATACAGGTAAAATTGTACCCCTTGAGGATTTGACACTTCGGCTTTTAGTGGAAAACAGGAATGTAATCAGACAGGCTCTTCCTACATCAAGGTTGGTATACACATTCGAAAATGTACACCGAACGATTACAATGATGCTCATGCTATAAGCTTTATTTTGGTATAAAATAATTATGTATGTACACAAAGTTTACTTTTTAATGTTTACGAAACAGCTGTCCAGGTATGTTCTGATATTCATGTACATCATCTAATACAACTTCTCACTTTTCTGTTTATACTGAATGCGCTAATTGCAAATAAATTACAAAACTCTAACGGATTGAAAGGTTCGTGTAAAAGATCCGTAGCATTTTTATTAATGAAATCAAATTTCGACTGAATGCACAAAACAATATAGCCTGCAGGACATAACCTTCATTTCGTCTTCATTCAACCCTTTCCTTCAATTTCTGATTTCTTTGAAAGAGACGACGTTGATAATAATTGAGGGTTTGAGTAGAGCGAGAGGAAAATATATTACACCAGATGGAACATCGGATAGGTGGATCAATAATAAATTGACGAATTTAATAGGAACTCAATCGATCAGTTGATCATAATCGATAATTGCCTTTTTCTTCCTTATTTCTAACATTAAGCCTCAAAGAAGAAAATTTTACAGGGTTTGCCTATATCAGATACTCAGCGTTTGTTCTCCATGTATCTATAAGGGACAAGAGAACGACTATTTTCAACATAATAGTAATAATAATCCAAAATAAAAACCACTTTCCTCAATTATCTGACAGTTTGCTTTTTTTCGAAATTAAAGCTAATGGAGGCGAAATACGACTTAATTTTTATTGTCCAGATAATATATGTGCAAAGTAAAAAAAATTCGAATGTTTTTGATCTTCGCAATTCCCTATAGATTACGATGGTAGTCACTTTACGCTTCAGCCGCAAAATCCCTTTGATAAGTGCACTCAGTTTGTTAATGGACATTCATGTTTGAAAATTCTTATTTTGTCCTATCTTTGTGTCTCGAGTACCCGGATCACCCTGTTTTATATATTTCTTAAAAAGTGGTAATATATTTTGACTGGATAAATATTATTTATGAGCATTATTATTTTTTAACCATTTTCATTTATTTTATCGAACACATTATTTTAGCCTCTGGTAGTTCTTATTTTGTTGTTTTTGATACTTATCGATTGGTTCTAGATCCATCAAACTCATAACATTTATTTGTTAATTTATTGTTTTCCCTGTTACGTTATATTATGTTTTTATACTTACATATAAATGTACCGATGTTTTATTTATTTACTCTAGTAATAGTATAGTTATCTATAATTTTTAATTTTACCTCAATTTATTTAACTTTTTCCGCTCAAGTATCTTAACGAGAGTTTTTGTAACTTTTTCATAAACACCTTATTAATTATAACTGTAAAAAATAAGCCTTTATTTTATCCGTTTACTTCTGCTAGGTACTTCTGCTAAGTAGTTTTTTAAAGTCGACCTTTTTTGTTGTTTCAAATTTATCTGAAGTGAAATCTAATTCTTGAGGATAAATTCGATTTTCAATTTTTTTGAGCACCTCATTTTCTCTGCTGAAGTTCATTGGTGTTATGACATCTGGATGGTAAATACTGTTCCGATTTTTGAAATTACTCGGAATTAAACAAAATTTAAACTTCGGTAAAATTACCAACATTTCCTGTTTTTAGAACTTATTATTTATTGTCTTTTTGGCATACATTATCTCCGTTCTTGTCAGTTTCTTTTCTGTATTTCTCCTTCCTCCTAAGATTCACGGTGAGGATTCAAAGTTGGAATTCCTCACATGAGAAGAATGCGTATGTATTTGAAGAACAAATATGCCTCATATCATTGCTGCTCTCGCTCATTCCTCCGTGCTGAGTTTTCATTTATATACCGAGTGGATTTGAATTTCCCTCTTCAGATAAATAACTTAGATACATAATTATTCACTTTTGTTCTGATATTTTTACTTATAATTATTGCTTCTAATATCTATTCATAACTCATTTTGACCAAGTTTTTTCTTGTATAGTTTCTTTGAGTTACCTCGATAAAACTAAACCTCGACTCAAACCTTAGGTAATATCCTTTTTCAAAATTGACAACGTTCAATCTCTTATTCGTCCTTTTAGTTGAGACTGAAACTCTCTTATAAATAACCATCCTGTATAAACCTCCATGATAATAACATGTCTTAATCCTTTGATATGAAGATCATATTTGTGTCCCCTTCCTCACATCGCGTATATTCATCATACAGATTACTACTTGAACTTATGGTTTCAAATAGAATTCTCCTTACCTCAGCATCTTCTAATTTTCATATTGAAATCTCAATCTTGTCTTGATATGTTGTTATTTCAGGAATGAGTCTTGTTTGTGCTCTTTCGACAACATCCATCTTTCCAGTTTCCATGATGTGTTTTAAGCGTGGGAGGAATTCTTACTGTCGATGTCGTTGCGTTGATAGGGTAAAAGTTGCTTTGAATGTAGCCGTTTCTGTTGCATAGAGAAAGTTGTTTAGTAGGAGCAAGTGTTATTGTACCAACACTATTGAACTTTTCACCAAAAACTTTACTGTGTCCTTTTAGTTGAACCTCTTTTTAGACCGACTCTACTCCCCTCTCTATCCGTGGAACATCTGTCTCTTCGATTTTTATCATCCTCCGCCTTGCGATGGCCCAGACTCTTTGTGTTGATATCTCTGGCGTCACCACTCTGTAGGTATATTACTCATTTATAGCATGTGTTGGTGTATTGTGTAATTACATGAGGAACCCACCGACACTTGTGAATATTTTATATCGAATTTCATTCGGGAAGAAGGTTGACAAAACACAATCCGAAATTCTAAATAAAACAAAAGCTCAGCACAAGTGGGAGAAGGAGCGGGTTGGGAAAAGAGTTAGGATGGGGGCCCCTGGGAGCTCATTATTGTGATGCCAGGGCTCTGTTGACAGTGCGAGGCACGAGGTGTGGAGTATGGATGTAAAATCTCGCATTCGGTTACTAATTGCCACGTAACACTTTCCTTACACATACAACAGTATTGGGTTGACTAATCACAATTTGATTTATTGTATTTTACATTTATTATGCATGATAATGGAGGAACTGCTGACGGTGATTTCAGGCAATGTAATCAGTGTTGAGGAAAAATTTTTCACAGTGGTTTGTTTAAGTTTAGAGAGAATTGCATCGACTGTCCCGTTGTATCTCTGATAGTTATATGCATGGTAAGGAGGAAACTGCTTTAACCCACTCATGCACAAGTTTTTCTTGAATGGATTTGAAGTCGTGCTTGAATTGATAGAAAGTCTAGTCTAGACCATTACGCTGGAAATGGAAAAGCACGATAAGAAGCACACAATGGAAAGACGCGGAGATAGAAACGTGTTTGTTTTGTTACGAGGGACCAGATTTATTTTTATTGCCCCAGTTCCCTAGTAGTTTATCATCAACTCAGCTTTCAAGAAAAGAAAAAAGGGTTGAAAGTTCACAATAGGATTTGATCCGAGTGTAAAATAGAAATACTGAATGTACATATCTTTTGAAATGAACTGGCAAAGGATTGTTACCGGTTGTGATGAACTAAATTTTGACAAATATGCTCATATCATCATAGGGTGGCGTCATCGTGAACGATGGTAGCCAGACAGTGGAGGAATGACTCAGCACTTCTACCACTGTCTTATACAAGGAGGCTAATAATTGACAAGGGCCCCCAGAACCAAGCCAATGCTGGTCTACTCCCTGTTATAGTCCCCAGCCAGACTATGTTACAGAAAAAAATAGCTACTATTTAAAGGGTGATTAAGAATCTTGAAATGAAAAGTAAAAAGGCCCCACATACCAAGATCATTTGAAAGAACTTATTGATAGCCATATGGAGGAAAACTAAACGTAGTTTTGAAAGTAAAAGTAGACTCCTCAATGAAGGCCTTGTTATATTTATACTAGCTGAGGAAATGAAGTCTACAGATGAGAGACACAAGTGTGGTACCATTGAGGCTTCGAGTTGAAGTTTGGTCTGAGAATCAGTCAAGTGAAAAGCACGCAAGATCCAGTAAGCACAAACTTGTCTGATGATCGTCTAGCCCGTGGAACTATATCAGTTTGGCATTGAGTTGGAAGAGTATTGGGTTTCAGGTTGCATTGGATGAGATCAGACATTGCACTCAATGCACCACCGCTGTCCAAATGGTGTTCTCTTCCCCTGTTCTAATATCAGATTGATTTCTGTTGTTTATTTTGTTCATGCTGTTGTTTGTTGTTGACGTTACTGTCGGTTTTGTTGTTGTCAATTCAAGGTAGTTTTTATCATATCCGACAAACTTACAAAGTTTTGTGAATCTCTACCACCAGCTTGCTCTTTTATTCCGTTTTTCGACACAGACTATTTTACTTTGCTCTTTCTTTATAAATCAGATTGTTTTACCATTTTTTGGGTTTTTTTTTCAGTAGATTCTAGTTAAACAGTACTAGTATTTCTAAACTATCCAAGCAATTTAACAAAAGAATTAGTTTGTGTGAAGGTGACTTGCTCAATAATGCTTACAACACTATCAGACTTTAGGGACAAAGAAATAGAGACATATCCAATGAAATTCAAAACAATAAGCACACACCAATTGATTTGAAATTATTCAAATAAAATAGAAGGAAGAGAAATAAAGTATCGGAATAAAAATCAGTGGAATATAAAATAACAAATCAAAACTCATTAGAAGTGACTGGATGACTGTTGCGTGCGTTGCTGGTCGCCCAGTTTCTGCATGACTGGGTTCGACTCCCCTGCCGTATTTTGTTTCACTAAATAAGTCACCTCTACTTAATGTTCCTGCGTTCACTCCGTGTGTGCCTTGTGACAGCAGAGAACTTCACTTTCCGTTTAAATGAATTAATTCATTTCAAGTTTTAAATGGTGTCCTATTTTTTTTTTTTATTTGTATTTGAGTTACATCTTTTTGTCTTTTTAAATGAAGTTGAACATCAGGTGGTTGAATTATAATTGTCCCTATGAAATGTATTGGATTACGATGCACCCTTCTTCGGGTCATTGCTTGATCATTTATCTAGGCTCTTGTGTCACCCGTACAAAGGAGATGTCTATTGTGTTTAATTATAACACGTCTCATAAGAATAAGTTTTATGACACACCATTTTTGTAAAAATTGTACTTGATGTAATGATACAAAAGAATTCTTGTTACATGCAGAGATATTTTAGTACTTTTGTATTAAATAATGCTCTATCTAAGTTGCTGAATAAGCAAACGAAACTGTTCTCAATCGATAAAGCTAAAAAGAAAAAAAATATTTACAATAACGTTTCGTCATATTATTTTTCAAAAAAGTGTCAAAAATGTGAAGCCAGAACACTTTATGATCATTCGCTGACGGGGGAGCAATTCTTCCACTCAGTCGATTTTCCTCCACACGGAAATCTGCTGTATTTGTTGTGATAATGTAGACTATTTATTTTTATGAGTTTTACTTATCTTTTTCTTATTTACTTTCGCATTACATGTGCTCCATGATGAACATTGCATTTTTCAGGGAGATTTTTGATATCTTCACAATGATTTTTGCGGAAATCTCTTGTATTTTTGAATTCTCCTACGTTTTCTTTTTCAATTCTCTTTGCAGTTTTTTTAAATGAAAAAGCTCCCTTTGATCCATTAGTAAGAAATAGCCAGAAATTTTCAATGATATACATTTTTTAAAAATGATCTTTTTAATATTTTATTTAATGTTGAATTATAGGCTATTTCTAACATTTTAAGAATAATAGAAAAAGATTTGTGCTGCACATTCAGCATCGTCAGCATTTCAGGATTATGATTATTTAACTAGTGAATGAAAACTTTCTGATATAGGTAGGTACTTAGGTAGGTATATCTAGGTATCTGATTTTCTTCGGTTCTTTTGTCAGGGCGGCAGCAGATTTCATATTTTCTACTCGAGTTCTTTTTATTATAATCTGAATAAAACCAATCATAAACTTCATGCGATTTTCTTCTTCTCCGTTTGATTTTCACGCTCGGAGATTTTTTCTTACCTTCAGAAGGAAAAGCTGATAATGTTTAGGCAAGAGTTGTTTGTTTGTCTCGTTTAAAGCTTGATCACCAGAGCAAAATATCTGGTTAACTTGTCACCAACCAGGAAAATTCTTGCACGATACTTTTTCAATACGAGTATTTCAGTTGTTTTCTTCATAACTCTAAAAATTATTCTTGTTTTTGCGGAAATCTCTTGTATTTTCGAATTCTCCTACGTTTTCTTTTTACTAAACTCCAAAGTTGAGACGATTGTTTACAATAATGAAAGCCAGCATAGAATGAAACAAAAGAATTGGTAATGAAGTTCTGTGCGTATGAAGAAGATGGAATTAATAAACACCGAACTAGAAGTTATTTTTTTAGAGTTTATTGAATCAGTTAAATATTTAGTAAACCTTTTCAAAGGTTTTACCAAAATCAAGACAAGAGTCATTAAAAGAAACAAGTTTCGATACAACCAAAGGAAGAACTGAAAATCGCCCATGTTGTTGTTCTGAGGCTCCGACGCAAAGAGGTATCATTTATCATAATACAAAGTTGAGACGATTGTTAACAATAATGAAAGCCAGCAAAGAAAGAAACAAAAGATTTGGTAATGAAGTTCTGTGCGTATGAAGAAGATGGAATTAATAAAATTGAACAAAACATCACTAAATAAACAATAGATTAGTAAAGTCTACATTCGTCCTACAGGATTATCGACTTGGATTCTTCGTTCCATGTTCTCTTATACATCAAATTTCTATGATGTAGTAAATTACAACATGATTTATTTACCTATAGCAAACTTACGGTAGGTTGTCGCTCTTCTAAATTTCTCCAATTTCATTGATCTTATACATAAGTAAATTACTATTAATTCTTTGGCTGCCAGAGCAGGTATTGACATGTTTTCTAGCCGGCCAAGCTAAAAAAGTGTGCACTTCCCTAGCGACCAAATGGCACGATTTGAGTTGTGCCATGGCAGGCAAAGAGTTTAAAAAGAAATTTATTAAGCTAGAGAGACACTACAGAAAATGGACGTGATATCATTTGATTTTGTGTCTTTGTATTTTTTTTTCGATACCCCTGGAAGTTGAAAACCATCATTTTCTAGAATTAGTGAAATAAATATAATGTAGTGAGACAAATCCATACTAGATGTTCATCAAACCTCCCTGGAACCCTGTAACTTCTGTTTGTATCATTAGCACCCGTGTTATGATTAGGTTAATGATTATTGTTCCAATATTCTTTTGTATGATGTCTGTATGATTAGAATCCAGATGAGATGACTCAGAACAATGCTCCAAGATCAAGGAGTTGGTATGATTGAAGCAGGAACCGAAACGCGAGGTACTGTTGTTGTTAATGTCTAGGCATTGCCATGAACTTTATTAGTGCCAACATTGGAAGTACAATACAAACTGACCTCATGCTGCTAAGTTATTTGAGGGTCTCTTTTATAGCTACTTCTTCTTCAGATTAAATGGGAGTTCTATGTCGGGACAACAAGCTAGATATTTATCTGAGAAGAAAAAAAGATCGGCTCAACTTTTCAGCACATACTTTTGAGAAATAGCAACAAAAAAAAATTAGAAAATTTAGTAAATATTCTCTCATACCAAGTGTTTTTCATTTTTGAATCTACTTAATATTCTGAATTACCAATTTTCTTCTTTTTTTTGTATCAAAACCAAAAAAGGCTTACCAAATTTTTTTACGAAAAGCTGTACGTATACCCAACCTATCATGAAAGATATTTTCTTCTTTGACATAATAAAATGTATATTTTCACGTTGTTCCTTGCAGTAGTATTGTTGTCCTGTCCGTTTTTATGGCGGTTGTAAAGTTAGGAATGTATTAAATAAATTACAGAGAAGAAAGAGAAAAAGGCAGGTTGTATATATATTGCCTCTGAAATGCTCACAAATATTATTATCTTGAAGACATTTTATGATTCGCGAATGTCATAGATATTTTTCCTACGATATAGAATATCGGCGATATTGTTGTCCATGTACTGCCGCTTGACTTGCTACCAAGCTCAATAATAACGAAACAGGTAGTGAACTTTATGTTCAGTTCTTTTTACGACGCTTCCTATCCAAGCTTTCTTTCCATTGTATTGTTCATATTACAAAAGGTGATGCATGGTTCTATTTCCTCAGGGGTGAATGAAGAAAAGTAGCAAGGTTAGAATGAATTTATTTTATGGAGCTTTATGATTATGTAAGGTTGCTCTGCGTAAGTGATTATGTAAGTATCTGTTGCTCGTAATACAGAAAAAAAATATTTTTGTTGAGTTAATGGAGGCATTTAAAATTAAATCAGAATAAGAACAAAGATTTTGTAAAGCTTTTTTTGTGAAGATAGTTTTTTAAGCTCAAACTTAACCCTTTCACTGTACATCCATGAATTAGTTGGAAAAAAAATATGAACCATGTTTTTTTGAGTTTGTTGGAGTCCATAGATGATGTTACCAAAAAATTTTTTTCTTATAAGTGGTTCCAACCCCAAGATATGAGATGTCCCTGAGAAGGGACAAATGCAGTGCAGAGAAAAAAAATGAAATTTATAAGTTCTCAGGAAAAACTTATAATTACACACAACACTTGGTTTATAAAACAAATAAACATCGAAATAATTTGAAGATAGAAAAAACTTGGCTTTTTTTGTTTTACTTAATTTTTTTAACTAAAAAAATAGAAAATATGTGTGTGTTTGTGTGTGGGGGGGGTGGGTGTGTGTGTGGGGGGGGGGTGTGTGTGTGTGTGGGGGGGTGTGTGTGTGTGGGGGGGGTGTGTGTGTGTGGAGGGGTGTGTATGTGTGGGGGGGGGGGTGTGTTTTTGTGTGTGTGTGGAGGTGTGTGTGTGTGTGTGTGGGGGTGTGTGTGGGTGTGGGTTTGTGTGGATGTGTGTGGATGAGGTATGGAAAGAAAGGATTCATGGAACAAATGCCGACCCAAATACAATAAATATGTACTCTTTACTGTTTCCTTGAATTTACTACCCTAAGTACAGCTATTTAGTAGAAAAAATAAATAAACTCATCTGTACCAGAAAAATCCTCCCAGTGTATTAGTCCCTGCTGAGGGACACCCAACTTTACAGTCAATTTACGGACTTGTAATTTTTTTCCAATAAAAAATGAATGTAAATTCGTGAAATATAACTCTTTTACTTACCCAAATGAACTTCTAAAGCCAGCCTTTGCACTATTTTCGACCTCAAATTAAACTTTCAAAACAGTCAATTTTTCTAAATTTTCAAATCTTCAAAACTGAAAAATCTTTTGTTTACAAACAGAAGTTCAAACTATCGACTAAACAGTTTTTACTGAAAAAATCGATAGATAAGAGAACAAAGAAACAATTCCAAAAAGTACCGAAACAAAATCATAGAATGCAGCACTAGTATCGACAAAACCAATTGATGTCCCTGAGCAAGGACAAATTCAGTGAAAGGGTTAAGTAGTTAATCCTACATAACACCATCGTATGCTTAAAATGTCTCAGTAATTAATAACACTGAGGTGAATCCTTTTTCACCCTTTTGCTATATTGAAGGTAATAGAAGGAATTATTTGGGTGTGAAATTATTTTCTTGTGCCTTCTTTCTGCTTCAATAATGAAGTTGATAATTATATAATTTTAAATACAATGTTTAAAATGATCGATTAAGAATTTTTGGATTGATTTTTATCAATTTGGGAGATACACTCCTCGGCAGAATTAACCGGACACTAGTTGTTTTTGCATTTGACTCGCATGTATTTCCTGATGGACTAAATTTGACATAACTTTTTTTTGTGATTAAAATTTTCTAGGATTTTTGTGTTCGTTTAGTAGTATGGAAATTAATACTAAACAGAAGAAACCTTTTTAAATTATTTGGTAATTTTTTTTCTTGATAGAAAACAAAGCGTGTGATTAAAAAAAAAATCATTTAACAAAAATTAGGTTTAATAAAACTTGGTTCACAGTATGGAGATCAACACTAAATAGGAGAAACATTTTTAACTGATTCAGTTTATTTTTTATTGATAGAAAACAAAGCGTATGGTTAAAAAAAAATCGTACTCTTTGTTTTCTATCAATAAAAAATTACCCAGAAAATTCTAATCACAAAAAAAGTTATGTCAAATTTAGACCATCAGGAAATACATGGAGTCAAATACAAAAACAACTAGTGTGCGGTTAATTCTGCCGGGGAGTGTATATGGATCCGATTTACACCTTTTCTAAACATTTCAACCAAAAATATTTTGCCTGTGATCTTAACTTTATCAGAAGATTTGAATTTTGGACAGCTAATACGTTTACTCTGAATATCCACCCCTTTGCATATTAGATTGTTATTCCAAAGTTTAAAATTCTCTGAGATTTGCACTCAGTTTCTGTATTCTTACCCCTTTCTTGTTCTCCTACAAGTTGTGAATTAAAAATTCATTTAAGTATTTCATTTAGCTTTCTTTGTTTCTTCTTTCTCTCTCGTATTTTATTATTATTATTTTCAGTATCAATTATTTTCATTTCGTGTTTAATCTTATTTAAAAATAATTTCCTCCTCTTTCTTTTGTTGTTTTTATTTGTGTATTCCATTAAGAGAAGAAAGAAAGCTTTTAACTTTCTTATTTTCGAAGAAAAAGATTAACTGGAGAGTTAATATTATTTTCGTAACTACGGCTGTCTGGTGTGGTGTTAATGATTACGATATTTGCATTTCTCGAAGTCAAGACCAATCCAATTTACTTTGTAGACGTCTTGAAGAGATAATTGAAGACGATTGTTTATTGGTTTCAAAAAGGCATCAGATGAGTTCTCTTTTGTCATGATGAAATTAATAAGTAGAAGTATTTATACTCTTAAGAAAAGACGCTTTTTAACAAACAACACAATAAAGAGTGATTAAAAATCATGATTTTGTCAATTCAAAGTACTCGTACATTTTATCTTCGAATCAAATTCGTCAGTTTTTTCTTGGTCACCCATGGTAAAATTGTAAGTGGTTTCTGTTCCCCAGGGAGGAGAATCTTGCATGATCTGTGTATTTTTACAATGATCATTTTTTATATGAAAAAAAAAAAAATTAAAGAAACTTTTGTAGATCATATTACAAAATTATGAAAGATGTGATATTTCCTCCAATCTGATCACTTTTTTTTCATAACGAAACCGAAACTTTCATCCAAAAAGAGGATGTGGTTCATACACAAAATGATTTACAATTCCTGTAATAATCAAGCTCATAGTGAGTTCGTTGTTTCTATTAAATTTGATGTGTGAACATGAAACCATTATCAATACAACAGAACGGTAATATGTATAAATAAATTTAATCAAGTGAACACTGATTCTCCCCAAGAGAGGCTCAATCAACTAGAAGTCCTTGTTTCATTAGAATACTGGTATATTTTATTAAATTAAAATCAAATGTAGAACTGGGTGGTCCGAGGAAAATGCATATTATTTACCTTGGCTCTGAGTAATTAACCAGCCTTTATGTGTGGGTATTGTTTCCTAGTCGCGAGGGTCTGCCCCAGGGAGGCTGATTAGGTCCCATTGTTCCAACTATCTTCTTCTCTACATGGATTGTTTCCAATGCATTCAACTCTTGGTCTTATATCATACTACTAATTATGTTGACTATAGTATCCACTATTTTATTACGGCTATGTTCATGTTTTGTATTTGTTTTCGTTTACATGTATATTATTTCTTAATTACGATTTTAATTGAGATTTCAAGATAATCTTCAATTGATATCTTGATAAGAATACAATTATAAATACCTATTAGGAGTGAATGTGACCGTAGGTATTACTTACTATTACACATAATCTAGTTATAATTATTTAGATTTGCATCAAATAATCTACGGCAGTTTTTAAAAGCTTCAATTTTATGTAGATTGGTCCACTTTTCAAATACTTTCAGATGATAGTGCTTGAATATGCAACATATAATACATACGATAACATTGGATAAAAGAAGAAAAGCAACATACTCGTAGATTGTATAAAAAAATCGTATAAAAAATTGAGAGAAAGATCTTTACAGTCCGATATGTCGCAATAGTAATAACATTAAAACTGTCGTGAATAGGTATACACCTAATCTCATTTACACTTGAAGGTATGTGCTTCATGGACTGGTTTATTAGTTGTTCTGCCATGTGACACAGTACGAGGGACCTTCTAACCTTTGGAAACTCTAGGCTGAGGCACTAGATGAAAAGAAAGGACTGGGTGATTAATTAGTATGCAACAAATAAGAGGACAATGAAATAAACAATAAGGCAAATAGGTGTAGTACTAGTTAAGATAAGACGACCATTGCACGTCGTGACAGGGTGGTCTCGGGCTAACATATCCACAGTTGCTGGTATAACGCCAGCTGGCTCACTTCAGTCACATGCACTTTCTCAATCCATGTTGCTTCATTAAACACATCAACAGCCTCTCTGTCAAAAGTCTAGACTGAAAACATCGACTTGCTCTGAGCGACAGATGATTGCACTAGGTTAGTAAAGCAGTTTTGAGGTATTCTTTTGTAAACAGGACAGGGCTCCACATTATGATTAAGAATGGTCAACACATAGAACGTTACTACCAAGATATAAAGTAATCGAAATCCGCTACAGGAAAAGTTCTTCAAGCCAGCGTCGATGGCATGTTGAATACACCGGTTCCCTTCAGAACACGAAGTTAAGCGACATCCAGCGAGGTTAAGACTTGGATGGTGACCATTCAAATTCTAATTCTCGTGACGCTGGCTTTTCCCGGCCCCACTCAGCTGGTGAGGTCAATGTGAGTAGCAGGTTTGTGAGTTTCCTGCGAATGGAGGGTAAAACCCCCGTCGTGATATGACCATGGCAGTTGAAAGCGACGTTAAACCCCACAAAAAAAAAAAAAAAGTTCTTCATAGCTCTATTTTGGCCTCTCATTTAGAATTCGTGTACTCTATCTGCTAGTATTCCATAATATTATCACTTGATTGTGTCTAATCCGATGATAAGGAATGTTGATGCTAGAAGTCCAGTTAAAAAAATAATCCTAAAATTGGTCTGCTCAACCAATGTTTGACTTTTCCTAGGACTAATGAGCAACTCAGTATAGGGTGATCCGTGGTGTGTGGTCTGAGCTTGTACTCTTGATAACAGGGTGCATGTAAAATACATTAAAACCAGTCATTCAATTACACAATCACTATCAGAAAGTCTGCCAAGTGCCAAGTTGGTATTGTTGTACCGAGGCGAGATGTCAACCAGTTTTTATTACAATAATATAGGTTATAGCGAGCTTTATATTGATACTCTTCCATGTAGCAATAACC
>CM044955.1:12240506-12311257 GCA_024516035.1 Bactericera cockerelli | reverse complement strand
TCGAACTAGTTATAAGAAGTTCAAGGGACATTTTTCCTTATATCAAGATACTTATCACAAATATGGTGCCTGTTCAGGTAACTTAGGATGTATTATTATTGTACTCATGTTATTTTATTTTAATTAGTTAAGTACTTTTGTTATTTATTATTTATTCTATTGTTGAAGTTTGTACATAAACACATCTTGTTACAAAAAAAAAAAAAAAAAAAATTAACACTGCGACCTAACTAGATCTATTGTGACCATCTGATTCTATTGATTTTAACGCCCTGATTTGAGATAGTCAGGACGGGGGTATTACCCTCCATTCGCTGGGAATCGTACCAGCTACCCACATTAACCTCACCCAGCCTGGGTAGGGCCTCACGTGTTTGGAAGGACATAGTTTTCTTTGAAAAGTCTGCCCCAACCGGGAGTCGAACTCGAGACCTTTGGACTACGGGCAGTAGTCACAACCATTACGCCACGGAGGCTGGTTCAGCCTCGTGTTTAGCTTACGCCGCTACATTACCAGCACCACCATAGCCCTCCTGGATGTTCTGAATATTGTCAATAAGTCAAATATTTATCGTAATTATCTATCCGATTTCCTGCCTTTTTATTTGTGTTTACAATACGCGGAGTGCACGAAAGTAGATATCACAAACTCCTTAAAAAAATACCCTCCTCAAAATTTGAAAAAAATACGAAATGTTCAGTGAAAATTATATTCGAACAAATAAGAAAATAAAAAATGCATATAAAAGAACTTCTTATCTCTCCCCACTCGAACACGCATTACACTTGACGTATTAGGTAAATATTGAACAAATTGAAAACCTCACATATCCATAACTTTTCCAATTCTCCATACATTCTCTATGGAACTAGAGGAGGCACGCAGCGAGATGGTAGAAACCTTTGAAGATTAAAGCGAGCGGTAAAAACAAATAAAATCAATACACCACCAAGGCGCTTCTTACATTTTTCAAAGGAATAGCCCCAGTGGGGAGCCCCGGTGTCAGGCCTTAATGAAAGAAACGAGAGGAGAGATCCTCAAAAGAACGCCGTTAATGGGCGAGCAATACACCGTCCTCCGTCCAGAACAATCATTATGAAACCTCAGTAAAACAAAAGAGTCGATTTTTATGATAATTAAAATATTTTTTCCTACTGCTTCGATTGATGTACCTACCTGCAATCTAGGGTTAGAGTAAAAGTATCTTTAAAGCACTCTTAATTATTTTTCTTGGCCTTTGGTTAAGAACAACATCACTTCTGCTGCCAAAGTGTGTTTCTTTAATTATTGATAATAATTATTGAATTTAGATTCAGATGATTTGTCAGCGACCTAATCATCATAGGGTGGCGTCATCGTGAACGATGGTAGCCAGACAGTGGAGGAATGACTCAGCACTTCTACCACTGTCTTTTCAAGGAGGCTAATAATTGACAAGGGCCCCCAGAACCAAGCCAATGCTGGTCTACTCCTGTTTATGTCCCAGCCAGCCAGCGACCTAATACATTGCCCAAATAGAGTTGTGGTTCCATATTGGCTTTTCCCATTTAGTTTTTCATCACACAACCTTTCTTTTAACTTTTTATTTCTTCTTTAATAATACTCTTATCATTGCACGGCTCGTCAAATATAACAATCTGATAAAATAATACGCATTCAAATGGACTATTGTATGTCTATTAGTCAAATTAAATTCGATTGTTTGTTTTCTCTGTGTATTACATACAATGATATTTTTTTCTCTCCGAATAATTCAAATTGTTAAGGTTTAGTGACCAAGTCAAATTTTATTGCTCACCCACAATATGTCAAACAGCATATCGCCGTACTAATTAATTGAATTCTTAACTTTCCAGCACATCCTAAATCGAGTATTTTTATCAATGTTCTAACCCTATATTACAGATTTTAATATTCCTAAAGCATCTGGTCCAAAAGAGCCGTAGGTTTCGACAGCAAAAGGCACAAATTCATATTGCTGGAATATTTCTATATATCAATTTTTATCAATTCAATTATATTCTAGAGACTAGGTAGAATATAATATGACCGAAGCTGATTTTTAATACATTATACAAAAAAACTTGTTACTTGAACAAATAGAACTCTTAACTAAATATACTAAACATTAGAGAAATGAGTCAGGTACACAAAAATCCAGGTCAACCCAAGTTATAAAGAATGCAACCGCTCCGAAACAAGAAAACCACTGAAATTCATCCCTGAACATAAGGGACTAACCAGAGACACGAAAAGTTTCTAAATATGAATAACAACAGAGCAGAGGTCCAAGATGAAGAAGATTTGGAGTGAGGACTGACCAACCTTTCTAATCTCAACCCTTTTAACTTTTAATAAGAAATTTGATCCGTTGCCCCGGAAAGGATTGTGGTTTTAATGTACAAGTGAATGAAACATGTATTATTATAATATGTTACACTCTTAACATTGTGTGTATGTTATTCCTAATGATGAAAGCTTTGAATAGGAGGAGATTATCTTTGATATCCAAGCACTTGAGTAAGGTAGAGGCCTCTAATGTAGCATTCCATCTACTTTGTGGCTTAACAATCTAAGTTTAAGTCATGTATTTCGCCGATCTTTTGAAGTGACGATTTTAGAAACTATGAAGTTAGATTGTGTAATAATAGGCACCTGTTTATCGTACTGTGCATAAACATATCGAAGTTGTTGATCCTCATATTATTCCTCAGGTTTCCTTTATTTAGTGAGTCAGACTTATCAATGTTTAGTGAGTAATTTAAAACCCATGATGCTTTTAGAAAGTCTTTTCGAAATCTTTTTTCCTTAGAAAGAAATTATGGACAAAAAATTCATTTTCATTTCAATGATTAACCATCTAAAAGTCGATGATTTCGTTGACCATAAAATTTATACTATTCTCTTCTTATCAAGAAAGGAAAAGTTAAAAGAAAAAAAATGTTTATATTTTCTCTCTTTTTTTCAAAAAGTCTTTTTAATTGTCAAATATGCCACCATAAAATATTATCATGACAAAAGCAAATAAAATCTTTTCTACTTCTTCTTGTTCGTTCTCTATACTTTTCTTTCCCTCTTCCTTTTTCCTCTCATTTCTTCCTTTCTCCTTATACTATAGAGAAATAGAATTGAACGTAATCACGTGATAAGCTAATGTGTTCTAAATGTGACAAATCCATTAGTTGTAATATTCGAAATGAACTCAAAACACAAACCTAGAGACAATCATTCAATTATTGCTGGGTGTCAATGCTACTTGTCACGGCATTTAGGAGAGAATTGCGTGAACGGGACAGTCAATCGTCAGAATTATGTTATGTACTTGAATACATATAATATTATGTGGTGGTGATATAACAGGTGCTATAATTTTTATACAGGGTGTTCTCTTAGTTAGCTTCCTCTTAGTATTCACACTGGATAAACTAAATGAACCGACACAATGAAAGTGACGCCAATGTACAATTTCTGAGTCCAAATTTTTTTCTCTCAATATTATTGCATTTTTATTATTATTATTCTAATATTCAAATGCAGTCACTACGAAACCTTCATATCTGGTGGCGCCATGGGCAAAGAACTTGTTTTGTCCCTCAGAAATTGATACTGACAACCACCCAAATCTATCAGGCTCACTCCTGTCAAGCTTGAAGAGCAATCGCTGAAATTATAAATGACAATGTTGAAACCTAATATTATGATCGAAAACTACGCGCATTATAATGTTTTTTATGAAATCAAATTTGAGTATTAGGTATTGGCAAATTTTTAGGAATGATTTTATAGAAAAAATAAATACCCAATATTGGGAGATAATCACAGTATTCTTTGGAAATAATCCATTTGTCTCTTATCTACCGTTTGACAATGACGGCGGGGACTGACAAAATTCTATTCTGATAGGCATCAGATACATATACACTACTAGTATCTTCTTAGAAAATATAGTTTCCCTGCTTTCTAGCACACGGGCCTGGCGTCATTTAAAGTGACAAATTTATATGCAAAAATAATAAAAAATAATATGCAATGAAAAATCTAATCAAACTCGCAGCTCCCCCTGACTTTTATTCAAATTTGAAAACATCAATACAGAGAGAGCGAAATTACAAATTTAAAGTGTGACTAAATATTTTGAATTTCGACATCAAAGACAACTTTCTCAGTGAGGGGTCAAGCGAGAAACAAAAAACAACAAAGATCTGCCTTGATTGAGCCAACAGCTATATTATTCCAATGTCCTGTTTCGGACTTTAAACATTGGTTGGACCTTGCTACTGAAAATGACAGGTTTGCTTTTGTCTGATCGTTTTAATTGAAAATGGAAGCGACACCATTGATTTGCATTTGCACTGGCAGGAGTCAAAACAAACAGGAACTCTCCATTCAAAGGGAATGCCGTCATAGTTCTGTTGGACTTCTTGGGTATTTCAACTTTGTTGAGCTTTTAATAAAACTGCCATCACAGCTTTGTCCTCTTGATTAACTTGCAGTGGAGAGTATTAAACGAGAGAAATATTTACTGCACATCTAGATAGTAATTCATCTCTGGACGTAATTGAAAATAGACAAAGCAAATTTAATGAAAAAATGTAAGCTCCGGTATTCATAATTTATGCATTTTATAAAGTTATTCTTCATGTTTAACAGAAAACAGAAGCTTGTTACGTTTAATATTATACATGAGCCATCACACTGTGAAGAACTGAGTACGTACATATTCATTATTCACGGAATTGTAGTTCATATTGTTCATCGTAACTTAGGTACGATAATTAAAATGCATAAAACAATTTTTTGTAAAACTTGAACTTACTGAAAAACCTTCTTTCTACTATACCTACTCTTTATCTATAAGATACTCAGTATACTTACAGACAAGCCTGTCTAGAATTGAAAGCACAAAAAGCATTTTACAATGTTTTGTACCCATTTCTTCAAATTTTCCTTCTGAGACACATCATCACAACATAAATGAACAATATAATCTTATTGTCAACGCTAATAATAAGAAGAGAGAAAGAGTAAGGCACATAAAAGCATGAATATTGAAACAATAAGCAGACTTGTAAATGTCACTGCGAATATGAAATCTAATATTAATAAATAACGAGAAATGGAAAATATTCACAAACACATAAAAACTCATAACAACCCTTAGTACTGCACAAGAAACACATAAATAAACCCTTAAAACTTAAGTGCCCTTGTAATATCCTCATCATTTCGTGGAGGAGGGAGGGGAGAGAGAAATATGTGGAATATGCAAAAAGAGATGAGCAAGAACTTGTGTCGATGAGTCGCGAAACGTGAAATGCGCTTTCAAAACCAGATTGGAATTCTTTGTGCTATCTATTAATTAATAAATTATTTAGGGCGGAAGTAATAGACGTTTTTCTAATACCTCTGTGGCGCTAAGTCACGGATTGCGTACTGTGTAAGATAGGGAAAATCGACACTTACCAACGACTATAGTTATTGATGTTGTCTATTAATTCCGCCCTAAGTCATTGATAAAGACAACAATGAAAGTTTGGCAAAAGCCTTTTATGTACAGAGAGTCAGTCATAAGTACCTTACTTTGAAAATAAAATATTTACATAATCAACCACCTGATAGAGGTGGTTTCGACTTGAAACTTCCGTGCTTCTGCTATAGTGGTAGGTAATACCTAATAGCCACTTAGGCGCCGCCTATCAATTACAATAAACAGAGGGATAAATCTTTGACAAGCGCTAATCAGCTGATTAGTGATGTTAGCACTAGTCACAGATTCATCACCTTTTATATTTTAGTTAATAAATGAATTCACCGAGCTCAATAGCTTGATCGATAAGGCGGCGGACTTGTAACCTGGAGGTCGGTGGTTCAAGTCCCGGATTCAGCATAGATTTAGTAAAGCTAGCAATGAGTAGTTGTGATATCACGAAAGTGATAAGCACAAATATGATTGAAAAAAAAAAACGAATCCTCAAAGTGTAATCTATGCAAGTATAGATACATTAATCACACATACTCGCTATTATTGCTATGCATGCTTAAAAAATAAAATAAATATATAATAGGTATAAACGCAAAATTGCAACGGTCGGTGTTCCTACCTGTCGCTTTCAACGTCTCATGTTCTCTGCAATAAGATGCTGAAATCAGCTGAAATATTTCCAAGGACCTAAACCACTCTAGTGTAATACTCCTGTACAAGAAAAGTAATATCCCGTTTAATTATTCAATTAATGCGCTACACTTATTATTATCAGTATGTCTTCGTATCTACTTTTTCCTTCTCTCCTGTTCCCTAGCCATGACTGCAGTTTTTTCTGTTAATTCTGCCCTTGCAGGTATATCTGAGAAATTGCAGACTATCGCAGGATAAGTGAGCTGCTTTTGGCTTTCGATTTTAATTAACGGACACTACTTCTACTTTAATACGAATAGTTAGCATTCGGAAGAGAGCCGTTGGCATTAGCACCGCCCTTGATCAAGTTTTGTTTTATTAATTTCAATATCTATGTATGTATCTATTATATTCTATGTCATTTGTAAATAAAACTTGATCCAACATGTTAATAATTTGACAAAACACTAAATTTCTAATAGTTCTTTTATCTGATAGCGAGACTAGGGAATGTGTATATTTTATTTCCGTTACCTATAAGCTATGTAGTTTCTGGGAGGCGTTCTCCCGCGAAAGGACCGTTTCGTTTGATTCTGTTAATTTTAGTAACATATAAATAAGGTGATTTAGGGTAGGTACTGTGTTATTCTCTCATAATCTATCATGTTCAGAGGATCTCATGAGTAAAAGTTTCTAAAAGAACTGAGAGTCCAACCTATTACTTCCGATAAATTTCTAATATTAGAAATCGGAAGTATTGTGTTTGTTTTTTCATACTATTGCTGAATGTGATGAAGTTATGGCTAGTATAGGTAACAGCAAACCCATCCATTTAGTAATCGTGAACTACGAGGTTTAGAGAATTGGACAAACCCATCCATTTAGTAAGCTTGAACTACGAGGTTTAGAGAATTGGACTTCCCCGTTTTCCGCACGTACCTTTTGTGTCGTAAAAGAGTGTTGTGGAGATTATACGACACCAGGACAAACCTGTGTGTCGAGACGAAGAAGCGGAGAAGAAGCCCAGACCAGCACATAAAAAGGTAGATATATGATTCGAAAAGGTTTAAAAACATATCTAGCAACATAAACAGAATATTAAATTTTAATTAGAATATTTCGAAAGGAAAGAAAAGCAGTAGTAGCTAGAACACTCGAAACAGGGGACATGGAGGAAGGGGGAGAAACAATTTCATATTTTAATAGCAATTACAACGAGAGTGATACGTCTGCTTGAGATGGGGAGGAGGAGAGAAAATAAGAAGGAAATAGGAGGGATTGTACGAGGAGGTGAATTGAGTTCAAGATAAATTGAAGGAAAGCTTGAAAGTTCTAAGTGTTTGTTTCCTTTATTAGGACCAAGTTGAACTGTTCTTATACCATGTAATGTCATTTGTATTTCACAGAATTCTTCCCTTCGTATCATCTATACCAGGGACGGCCAAACTGGGAACCGCGGTTCCCTAGGGAACCACGGGGTCTATTTTGGGGAACCGCGAAGAAATTTTGAGATTTTTACAAGAATGTTTTTTTTTTTTTTTTTTTTTTTTTTGAAACCTAGATAAAAAGAAAAAGATTTTGCTTTTATTCTGAATATTTTATTTTCTTTTGTACTTACCTGTAAACCTGTACCTACTGATTACACAGATGTTGCTCAATTGTGCGTGTTTGTCCGTATGGTTTTTTCTGATATGTCTTCCAAAGAAGAACTGCTATCTATTATTTCTCTCAAGGACCAAACCAGAGGTAAAGATGTGTATGATGCATTCAAGGAATTTGTTAAAAAAAGTGACTTTCCCATCCACAAAATAGTGTCCATGACCACTGACGGCGCCCCATCGATGACAGGGAGACACAATGGATTCATAGCATTATGCAAAGCAGGTGAAGATATGCCAACATTCAAGTCCTACCACTGTATCATTCATCAACAAGTACTTGCTTCAAAAATATTGAAAGGAAACGATGTCATGACTCCAGCGTTTAAAGCAGTGAACTCCATTCGGGCAAGTAGTTTGAAAAGACGTCAATTTCGGCTCCTTCTTGAAGAATGTGGGGCTGAGGATGGAGAGTTACTATTGCACACTGATGTACGCTGGCTCAGTCGGGCAAAGTTTCTCAAAAGATTCAGAACACTTCTTCCTCAAATAAGAGAATTTCTAAAAAATTCTGGAAAAAAAGATTATTCCCAGTTTGAAGACAAAGAGTGGTTGTTGCACCTGGCTTTTCTCTGTGATATTACAGAGATGTTGAATAATCTTAATTTAAGCTTGCAGGGGAAGAACAAAACACTGATTGACTTACTAGGAAATGTACACCACTTCAAAAACAAAATGAAACTTCTTGTGTCCTCCATCTGACATCTGAAAGCAAAAATCTGACAGCTTTTGTTTGCTTGAATCAGTTTGCTTGAAATTGATTTGGATTCATTTAAGGAACAAATAACCGAACTCGCAGTTGAATTTGAAAGGCGATTCAGTGATTTTCAAAAACTGGAGGACATATTGACATACATGGCTTATCCATTCAAGGAAGTAAAAATCGAAGAAATGACTAACCTTGCCCAAGAAAATATCCCACCTAATTGATGGAAACTCCACAGCAATAATCAATGAAATCTTAAAAATCAAAGGTGATATAGCTGTGAAAGTTGGAGCTGAATCAACAAGTTGTGACTTTTGGAAATACTTTTCTCAAGATAAATATCCATACCTCAGGAAATTGGCTATGTATCTTACAGCCTTTTTTGCTAGTACCTTTGTGAGGGGGAACCGCGAGCGCTTCCATTTTTCCCAGAGGGAACCGCCGCAAAAAAAGTTTGGCCACCCCTGATCTATACATTACCTGAATTCTGTCTTTGGTCACAAAATTACAAGTATCTATCTACTACTTGATTCTTTGCCAATGAAATACATTGTAAGTAGTTGTGAAAGATTAGTCAATATATTAACGACGAACGTCTATTTCCTTCTGTTGCAGTGAATAGTCAAAAGTTAATAAAAAATCTTTCCCTCTGTTGCAGTGTATAGTCAAAAGCTAATAAAAAATCTTTCCCTCTGTTGCAGTGTATAGTCAAAAGCTAATAAAAATCTTTCCTTCTGTTGCAGTGAACAGTCAAAAGCTAATAAAAATCTTTCCTTCTGTTGCAGTGAATAGTCAAAAGCTAATAAAAATCTTTCCTTCTGTTGCAGTGAATAGTCAAAAGCTAATAAAAATCTTTCCCTCTGTTGCAGTGAATAGTCAAAAGCTAATAAAAAATCTTTCCTTCTGTTGCAGTGAATACTTACTTACTTACTTACTTTCCGTGTCCGCTACTAACACGTCCGTCAGATCTTGTGTTTCCAGTGCTCAGCAACATGAATAGCTGCCTCGTTCGCCTGCAAAAGGTCGTCATGTGTGCAGGTTTGAGTCAGCAGTTCACAGGTGAGCAGATGTTCGTGGGTCTGCTCCAAGCCACAATCGCAGTCAGGATCCTTCTCGTCTCTTTCCTTCTGTTGCAGTGAATAGTCAAAAGCTAATAAAAATCTTTCCTTCTGTTGCAGTGAACAGTCAGAAGCTGATAAAACTCGAGCAGAAGAAAAGGAAACGACTGAAAGAGAAAATGGAGAAGCTGGAGGAGGCGCTGAAGTCCGCCGGCGCACCGCCCGAGGCACTCAAGATCCTGCGGGAGGAGCTCACCAACAACAACAACACACCGGCCGCCCCCGACCATCAGCCCAACTCCAAAGAGGGCTCCGCCAGCCCCACCCCGCCCACAGCCTCCCCCTACACCCCCCCACCACCCAGAGCAGAACCCCCACTTCTGACGCACCCGCCGCCGCCACCGGCGACGCCGCCAAACCTTGGAACTACGCCAGCATGGATCTCATCGCCTCCGGCACTGCTTTCTGGCAGAACTACTCAGGTGAGTCATTTTTTTTTTTTTTTTTTTTTTTTTTTTTTTAACTAGGTGATGTACTGATTTTGCAATGGGATACTTTCATCCCGCGTCAAAAATATATAAAAACTATGGCACCTATCTCTTCCTGAGATTTTATCCATGATTTGAATTATTTTATCCATGATTTGAATTCAGGTGAGTCATCACTTCTTTCCTCTCTTTTGAGACTCTCTTACCCTGAAACCAAATTTCCATATCGAATAGTCATTTATTTTTCAGTGGCGTTGATATGATGATTAGTATCAAAAAAGTCCTCTCACTTATAAAAAAAAGAACGAGTAAAGATTACTTAATGTAGTTACATATGTCTCCGTAAGAGCATTACACATAACCAATCCTGTTTTCATTGATAATGGCCATGTCCTTCATTGTTACATACTCCACTTTATTTCACTAAAACCAACGCATGGGTAATGTATGTACTTCTACCTGACAGTGCCTATAACAGACGACGAAGACATGATCTTCAAACCTCGCTCTTGCTGAGAGAGAGGAACATTATAGTCTGCGTTTAATTGTTTTGTGTCCGCGTTAGGGAGATTTTTTATGTTAATTTGAAAAAGATTTTTCAATTAAAAAAATGTTATGAATATTTTTCAGTCGAGAAAAAAAATGAATATTGGAATTACGGACTGTAACGTAAACATATTCATACTGAGGATGATTTCCGTGTCGGGCGGCCCAATATATTTTCTTGATTGAGAATCTGAGTATGTATGTAAATTTACAGTAGGTCCTACGTCGATTGAAATAATTTTCAGGATCATCAATACCCTTTCTTTCTAATATATAAATCTTTTAAGTAAGGAAAGTAAAAAATCCATCATGTTATTGTTTTCCTTTGAGAGTCTCTTCACTCTCTACAGTATTGCTTTCTACACAACTTCTTATAAAAGTTACTTCTATATTTTGTGCTGTATTTTAATAACACAATCAACGTGTAACTCTAAAAAAGATTAAATCTAACATGGTTGATTTTCTTAAGCTAGAGCCGCAGTTTACTCTTGACCCCTCCCCTACATGTGTATTAGTACGTATGTATGTACGAATAAACACTTTTTTACAATATTTATATAAAAAAGAGTGTATTATAAAAAGATTGAACAAATTGAGAATACTGACGGGAAGTGCTGGTCACAGGGGTAGGGGTTGATTGAGATTCCTATGAATTCAGTGGCGAAGTGGGATAACTTGGTGTTTTACTGTTTCGACATACATATATCTCACTAATGTATTGTGCCTTTTTCACGATAGGAGTATGAACGCATTGATTTTTGTAGAATATGTTCGATATTTTCACCTGAATACTTGTATGTAGTTCAATAATAAAAGACACAAAATAACGGTAGAGTGTATATATCTCAGTGTGATAAAGTGGCGCTTGAAACTCTACATACATACAGATCAACTTACAAAATTATACATGTATACCTTGTACAATGTACAATATGTACGACATTGTACAATTTGTACATGTATACTTTGTTGATTGTCTATAAAAAAGAAAATTTGATTTGTTTTATTCACTTTAACAATAAAACATTCTGTTATAATGATGAACCCTATAAATTCAGTCAAAAGCTGCGTCCTTGTGCATTTCAATAACAATTTCGTATGCATTTCCTTCAGCTTATATCTCCTGAGTCTGCTCTTTACATTCGTCACTGATTCCCATCAGGACTGGCAAAGGATGGTAGTTGAGGCGTCTCCACCAATATGCTATGATTAATTATTATCGTTATTGTTTTCTTGTTGGCATGTAACATTTCTGCCCTCATCCCTCAAGCATTTCTGATACCGACTTGATAGAGGTAGAGAAATTTTATTTTTCGTTTTAAAAAGTCTGCCGTTACCTTCGCTTTTGTTTTCGTTCCATTACATTCCGACGTTATTGTGTTGGGATTAATAATTTTCCGTCCATACGTTCGTTCAAGTGCCTCCTGAATTTCATTAACACGAGTATTTAACGCGCACGGGAGCTAGAGCAGCCCAACCTGGTGCGTGTTAAGTTTTGTAAGTGTTTCCTAGAAGATGAATTAAATGGTTGGGTGGAAGAGCTCACTCCAGTCAGAATCCTGCCATAAAAAAAGAAAGCCTTTATAAAAAAAAGATGGGGATACAATTTCTTCTATATGTAGAAGAAAAAGTGAGACAACGGTTCGAATTCGTTCATAAAAACTTCATCGGTGGGAATAATAAGTGCGAGTATGTGAGAACCCTAATTATTCGAATTCAGCGCTTTTAAGTCTTCCCTCTTTTCTTTGCATATCTTGCATGATGGATGAGTTGCTTTGCCTCACTGGTCGACGGTTAGGACGAAAGCTTAATAGAATTAATGCTTCTCAAGAAGATTCTCATCAGCTCAAGAAGCTCAAGCCCGCGCGACGCGACATCTTAAACCTTTGCCGGAATAATGAACTTCCAGCCGCAATCCTTTCCCTCCCTCCGTCCTCCCTCCCTCCGTCCTCCCTCCCTCCGTCCTCTCTCCCTCCGTCCTGGCAGATAAAAGGAAGCAAAAGTCATCGGAGGGGGAGAGGGGATGATTGAATAGTGTGCCGCCCAGGGGATTCACAAAAGTTTCCGAGTCTTCCTAGCGTCTTCCTTGTTCCGTGTCCGAGTCTCGGGATGCAAAGTGGCCTCATCAGTCCTTCCCTCATAGACTTTGCCTTTAGGAAGGAATGTATTTAATTTCATTTTACAGTTCTTTTTTTCATTAAAATTTCCTTAAAGTACAATATCTGTTGTACTTTGGTTTGAAAAGTCTGAGTTGAGACAGCAGAAAAGTGCACTTTTCTTTACAAATATTGGCCGGAAGTGGGGGCAAAGATGGTAAATGTAGACGCTTCAAAAATTCTTGATACTTGCTCAACTTGAAGAAAAAACAAACATGAGATCACAGAAGTGGTGTGCCTACATTTCGTTTATAGTAATTGTCGCCGTCTTTGTAACCATAAAGCGGTTTCAATTACATTCAATATAATCAAACCTCACTTTACCTAAAATATTTTCACACAACATGATGGTACTGCCATTGACAAAATTGTACTGTCAACTATTTTATCATGATTTCAAACTGAAAAATTGTTCATTTTCTTCATTCACACCATTATCTCAGCAACAACTACTTCACTGCATTTAGAGAAGCATCATGCAATAAAAAGTTCAACCCCAACACTGCAATTAACCTTGGTTTACCGTTTTACCCATGTGACATTGGTGTGGTAGATGCTTGATGATCGTTGTATGTTGCTGGCCCAAAAATGGAGGTATAGTTAAACCAAATGTCTTATACACCCACCAACTTCATTGAATATGCAAGGAGCTCAGAACTGAAGATGTTAGTGGAGAGAAAACTTGGAAACACATTTACTGTGGAAGTAGCGATACCTTCATCATAATCTTTTCTATTGTGCAAGATTAACTATCCTTTAACATCGGAAACTTTTAAATATTTATCGAACTTACTTTACTTCTTAACTCTCTTAATGTCAGAAATACGCTCAAAAGTTTCTTATTTTCCCAAATAATAATCTTTTACTCGGGAGGTACATTTAACTCTTTTGTTTAAGTAATAATCAGTGGGCTACCCTTTCCACGAAGATTTTCCTCTAAGGGAATCTCGCATCCGATGAAGTATCCACAACATCATCCATTTATTATTTATCATACGTAATGTGTACATTCTCTTATGGTAGTTGTGAAGTTAGTTAGAATAATTAAATATGTCCATGCATTAACTCTTGTATTATACAAGCCTTGGTTTTCTTTTTTGGACGATTCAATCAAAGTGAAGTATCCTAAGGTAGTGTTTTTAACGTATTGAGTTAACAAAATATGGGTTATACTTATACCTAAACACCCTGTGGAAAATGTCAGTTTCATAGATGATGGTTGGTTTGTGTCATGAACAGATTTACCGCAGTAACAGTAATATCATTTACATCTGTTGCTGTACAACACCTCCTTGGTTCTATTCAGTGGTGTAGATAAGATTCTAGTTTGTCATAAATCAGAAATTGGCTCAATTCCCAGAAAGGAATAATTCGTTTTGAAGGAAGTCAACAGTTTATCATAATTTGTCATTGGAAGGTTCTTGTGGAGTGAGGCATTCATTACTCGAGGGAAAATCAAAATAAAATATATTTACATATTTCAATGCTTAAATGTTGGGGTCTCACCCAGGTTATAGTTGCAGCAACACTTCCCCCAACGAAGAATTGAACTTATAAATCGTTTATATTTTTAGAAAATAAACGATTTTTATGTATAGTACGCGAATGCTACTATTTATTATTATATTTTTTAATACATACCTACATATTATTTGTTTTTGAAGTTTCCTTTTTGAGGTGCTCAAATTAGCAACTAAAACATAGCCCTAACTTTCCATCACGAAATTAATACACCAGTTTCATAGATAAACGTAACAAATAATATATGCGGCAGTGAAGTATTGATTCTAAGTAGGATAGGTAACAATGAACAATATTTTATTGAACCTCCAAAACTACCACGAACTTCACTTTTGTTACATGTTTCTAATGTTACCACAAGGAGCACTGGAGCACACTATTGACTTCTTCAAAACAAATTATTGTAATCATACAAATATCAATTCTCACTCGGATAATGGTTTATTTGTTAATATAATAAAAGAAAACAGCATTATCAGATTCAGATAGCGTCACGGTGCGTTACCGAAAAACATATGAATATGAAATCGATATTACATCTGATGGATATCGTCAATACAATTGTCGATATTGAAAATGTGTGAGAAGCGATCAATCCAATATGTTACAAATGAATACTATTATATTTTGTCCAGTACACATAAGAGTATACTGAGTGGATTCGAGTGTGCCCAGTCTTATTTCTGTTCATTTTTGGATGCCTAAATTTCAACATTTAATTCAATTCAAGATGAAAAAGTTTTTAGAGACTGTTAAACTCATCAGTGGTTTACTTATTTCGTGAGATATCATATCAATTTTAGTGTTTAAAGTTTTGAACCTATAAGATTAATGTTCATTTGAAAAATACAATAGTTAGAAAATACTAACCAAACCATTTCCACTATCATAGCACTAAAAAATAACATAATTATAATAATAGGAACAATTTATTTCCCCGTATATGGCATGAAATGAAATATTAGATTATTTATTAAACTAATAAGTTGACTTCGGATTTGAGAATGGCCCAAGTACACACAGTATTAGTTCTTTAGTACCATACCAATTCTTATCACAAGTGAGTATGTGAGAGAAACATCTGAACCATACGAGAAGATGAACAAATAAATAGTATCCTAACGAAATTGAATTGTACAATTCATTTGAAATGAAGAAGTAGTCTAGATGAGCAATATGAATAGCGAGCAAGACAACAATGTCAATATAATCGATTCCAATATCAATGAACATCATTCAGATGTGAGTACCATGTCTAAAGTAGCCCCAGGTAGTTTATACGGGTGTGTGACTATGGCTGAAGAGTCATTCTTGGACTTATTAATATACTACAGAGGTATCGGACTTTGGACAATAAATGAACAAGTCAAACGTTCTTTCAGGGGTAAGGACTCTTTACAGACCTCTCTATAAATATTAATAAATAAAAAACTTACTTTCAGTAGGATTCCGCTAAAAGTAAATATTAGTTTCATATCAGAGATACTTTTATCGGAAATTAAATTCTGTCCATAGAATGCATACTAACCGGGAGACTATTAATATTTAGGTTTTCTATCTCAATTTCTATTAACATCTCAATTTCGCAAGGATACATTTTCACGAATCTCTGGAATTAGCTTTCATGTGATACCTTTTACAAGTGTCAGCTTCTTCCAACTGCAACATTGACACCGTTGAAAGAGTGAAAAGGAGGTTTAACATCTTAATTTGAGAATTATATAGATCATAGAGGTAAGGTACCCTGTATTCTGGTAATATTTGTGAGTGGAAAACGCAATATTGAAATGAATAGTCAAGTGTTGAGTACACTTGACGTGTTTCCTTTTGTGATTTGAATGTTGTGATTGTTGTGTGACTGAGACAGGTGAGATAGTTGTGTTGTTATTGTCAGCATTGATGTCATTCTTCATGTTGTTGACACCATTGTTGACTGACATTGTCGTTATGTTGAATACTGTTTTGTTTATGCTAGCACTGTTTGCTTTTGTGATTTTACCAATCATAATCGATTTAGTGAATGTAGAGTGCAGACAAGTTTGATTTACCAAGGGCATTTGATATCAACAAAAGTTTGTTGGAGAGCTTTTAATAAATTTTATTAGACTTGAATATGTACTCTGATAAATTGCTATTTAGATGCACGATTCTGGTCGTGAACGTATTTGGAAGGTTGTCAAAAGCTTATAACTGTATAAAATAAGTATTACAGTATTCAGGCAATCCCTAAGAGAATGCTTAACACTTGTAACTGGTAGCACGGTTTAGTTGCCTATGTATTGTAAAAGATATTCATATCCAATTGTTTTATATTTTTATATACTGCATGAATTTTCTGAGGTATCTAAAAAGATATTTATAATCAAAGACTTATAAAATTATATAAAAACAATAGGTGGTAAAATAGGTACAAGAGCTCTGTTTTCTCTATTACGTCATAACGTAGCACAATTTTTGGTGACATTTACGTCACAACATTAAAAGTATGGAAAAAAAAGACTGCAACAACTACATAATTATGTAGATACCAAGTATAAGGTCAATTATTGTTGTTATTCCACCTCCGACTTTGTCTTTCTCCATCCCCTTCCACTCCCTCAGCTTACAAGACTAATTTATACTCTATGCTACTCTTCTGCTTCTTATTTTCCTCACACAAGTGAAGGTATCCATTGCAAAAGTCAAAGTGCTGTAATCATAATCATCATGCAAGAAATGCAATTTGCAATAAAGTTCAGCGGGATAATAAGTTTCATATTCAAATCCTCATTCATACTTGATAAGATTATCATGTTTCTGAGTTGTTGAGTAAATAATAATAAAAAAAATCCAATCTAATTTCTATACATTGTAGTGCTAGCATGTGTTATACTGGTTTTACAACATGTTAGTAAGTATTGTATATTAGTTTTATCTTGTTACGTACTTGAACTTTACAAGTGAGATATTTTTTATTATTATTTAGATGAGTGTTTCGCAGTCTTTTTATTTCATTTCGTGTTCATACACATGAAAAAACAAGAAGTTTAGGCTTTTTTCCATCAGTAGCTTGCCCATTTTGGAGTAGCCTACCTCTTACTTACCATTTAGATTTAGATGTTGAGTCATCGGCGTATGTCCCTGGCGCACGAAATAGTAGTCTTTGGTTACGTTTTTGGGATTTTCTTTCCTGTGGCAGGAATGTGGAAAAATGGATAAATATAGATAGGTAGATACACAATTATTTTTATACCTATAGATGGAAAACTGTCCAATGCAATACCTTAATGTATAGATTGCATGTTTACTTACATCTTTTCCTTTATGAGTTATCAAGATAAGAAGAAAAGAACAAATACATTTGTATTATAAGCTTTTCAACGATAGTGCTCATCAATTTTTCTTCTAATTATGAATGTTTTTACCTGATATTTTCTTGAACAGAAGAAACTACTTGGCACTCGCGATGAGTGAGATCTGCAGAAACCTTTCATGTGAGTGAACGTTCATAATAGGTTAAATGCGCCTGACTATTTTAGTAGTTATGCAATAGGCTATATTTGTTTTCCTTTTCTAAGTATCTTTTCTTTGAACATTTATTTCGGTGGATCTCATGAGATATTTCAGGGACGTTTTCATAATATTACATGGTAATCATAATAATAAGATGAATTTGGCATATCAGCGTTGTACCTAGTGTCATAAATCATTTAAACATAAATGTCTACAGCGGAGAAATATACCAAGAAGATTTCAGTTCACACTCACAAACTGTTATTTTCTTTCGACAAATTTTATTATAAAATATGGAAATTTGAATCATTTTCCCTCTCCCTCTTACAATGCCGTCAACATTTCAGCTCCTCTTTTTTTAGCTCCATCAGAAAACAGTTTTTGCATACAAAATAAAAATGTATTCTTTATTTACTAGGTATATGAATGTTTACACTATATTCTTTATTCATTTTTTAAATAATATTTTGCATTTTTTACATTCTATTTTTTTTTAACTCCGCCATATAAAATGCATATCTTTAGCTTTTCATACTTGGCTATGTGTGAGGTTATGTATCTAACTGACATGGATAATTCCGGATATGTTTTAGCTATCCCCAACTTCCTGGAGCACTGGAAAATTTTATTCAAAGTAAAAGAACTTTACATTGAGAATCCATAGTATCTCCATATGTATATTAATATTATGTACAAGTACTAGTAGCATTTCTGCTGAATTTAGGATATTGTAGGAATGAAACATTATGTTGTGTTACTTTTTGAAAAATAGGTATTGATTATTTGTTACATATATGTATGTCATGACTATGAAGTTTTTAAAATTTTGTCATCGACAATTGTCGAACCTATTGACAGTTCGGCACTTTTCGTGAATTGCTAGATTTACAATTTTTGTAAATCTAGTAAATAGCACAATTTTTGTAAATTTACAAACTGTTGGCATAGTGGGACTTGCGTCTTGCGCTGTCTTGTGCTGACAGTCTAAATAAAGCACTACTTATACTTACACAATGATCTGTGCCAGTGGTTATACGGAAAATGGAAGGAGTTTTAGACCAAGAGCATTATCTCACTCAGGAATGTCCTGGAACTCGTAGGAGATAAAGCAGTCGTATATTTTGTTCTTTCTATATTTCTGAAGTTCTTGAAGAGAAAATTATTAAAAAGATCAAAAGAAGAAAAATTGAAATTAAATTAAATGTAAAATACAATCGTTCAGCGACAGAGGATGGAGTTCGTAAAGAAGTCATCAGGTGCACTTGCTCAAGATATTAGACATATCAACTGGAGATATTACAAAAGATACAGCAAGAATTATATTAAGATTATTATAATTTTAAACTTTAACACGGAAGAACCCATGCGTGAAATTGCATAAAAGATGAATGGAAAATACAGACACAGAAAATGTCTGCGAGATAGGTAAGTGGAAAAAATATCAAGGTAGCGCTTGGGCTGAAATAAAACCTTTATAATGTAAGAAGATATGTAATTTATTCTTAGTAGATTTGCTTTATATTTGCTTAGATTTACTTATAGACAGAAAACATTGTGAGGATAGTTCTGTTAAAAAGGTATCAAACACCTCGGCCGAGGTGTGAAGAGCGCCTATACAAAGATAGGGACAGTAGGTAACGACTAATATAAGATATTTTATTATTTAAAATATTAGTGGATGTGTCGTTTGTTCAATAGGTACTTAATGGCTACGAAATTGTGTTGTATGTCATCTATTTAATTGTGTTGTATGTCATCTATTTAATTGTGTTGTATGTCATCTATTTAATTGTGTTGTATTTCATCTATTTAATTGTGTTGTATGTCATCTATTTAATTGTGTTGTATGTCATCTATTTAATTGTGTTGTATGTCATCTATTTAATTGTGTTGTATGTCATTTATTTAATTGTGTTGTATGTCATCTATTTAATTGTGTTGTATGTCATCTATTTAATTGTGTTGTATGTCATCTATTTAATTGTGTTGTATGTCATCTATTTAATTGTGTTGTATGTCATCTATTTAATTGTGTTGTATGTCATTTATTTAATTGTGTTGTATGTCATCTATTTAATTGTGTTGTATGTCATCAGCATCACGAACAATATGTTGATGTTATCAAATTAGCTGCATTTAACGAAGAAAAAAAAATTCTCTGAACCATGGGGATTTTATGGGTAGGTTGAAAGTTGGAGCTGCACATCTTTTGAGCGGCTTTTTAAAAAAGTAAATAAAGTGAAAAACACGAAAGTCACATCAGAAAGCGAGACGGGGTTGCGAGGGATAATATTTCTAAAAGCTACTTCTCGTCACACTCAAGAAATGTGAAATCAACTTAATCGAAAATAAACAACTGCTCGAGTGACAAAGCCTCAGGAAATGTAGATATAATAATATAAATATTATGAGGGAGTGTGAAATTACTTATTTAAAGATCGCTTTTGTCATATTTGTATAAACTTTGGGCCACCCCTCCTACCTATACGTCTCACCCCTTCTTTTCTTTTGCCCTCTAGCTTTCTTCTCAGTGAAAAGCACTTATGCTGAATCTTTTCTAAGGGTGGCTCAGATCTGAACACTTTTGTTTTCTGAACATCACTATTTCTAAACCCAATATTACCTTGTCTTTCGAAACCTACTTCCTCCTCTTCTATTCCTACATCTGATCTATCACTATGAGGATAGCATTTCAACTGCTGCCGCTAATTCCATTCCCGGTCTGACAAAAAATATATTTCTTCGGATTTGTTGAATTTGCCACTATCATTTTTCAACTTGGTCTTAGATCGACATAATATTATGTAGATGGCAGACTCTCTTGTATCTATTTTTATTATATTTAGAAATTATCACAAACACCCTGTATCTAATATGATTTCATGCAAAGCATTGTTTGATACACCCTACACATTTATACATTTCATGCAAAGACCGGAGTGATTTTTCCCTCTAGAAGGAGAGAGAGATAGAGCTTTCTCTCCCTTGTCTCCTTGTACTTTCTCCTGTGTTTTCCACATACATAGGTATATAACAACATTAAAATGGATGTATACTTTCATATGCCTCCAAGGAAACTTTAATTTTTTTTCCTACTTCACGTTTTATACAAAAATCCCAGTAATATTATTTTCTACATCATTTCATATTTATTAAAAAATTATAAAAGAAGAAAAAAACTCGATTTTTTTACAATAAATTTATTCGCTTCCTGAAATAGGTAGAGGTTGCTTATTTTTCCTTTCCCGTGCTACTCAAGTGAAAACTCCACACATAGATTCCTACAGGTCCCTTCAGAAGGATTCTTGTGATCCCTTATGTCCTTTGAAAAGGGTTTTCATGTTCGTTTATGTCCCTGCAGAAGATTTTTTTTTTTTAAAGATGAGTGTTTCACAGCCGTTTTTATTTCGTAGCCATGAAACAGGAGCTACTGCAGACGCTTGTGGTCTGTGTTGTAGCCTACCCTACCCATGACTCCCCTCTGATGAGCGAGAAGTGACACAATACTTACTAATTAGGTGCTGGGTCAACACGAGCGCACCGCAAGGTATCCCTTACAAACAATTGTAACCAAATTACGAATACAAATTTTTGTCGGCACGGGGGATCGAACCCGGGACATTCCGCATGGCAAGCGAGTGCTTAACCACTGAGCTAATCGCACGCTCTAATTGTTACGGTGTTGTGTTGTTTTGAAACTTGGTCAGCAGAATATATTTGATACTCAAGTAGTACTTCGTTAGGTGGTCTGAGGGTTAGGTGGTAGAAAATGCTTTGAGCATTCACCTCGCCTGATGGTTACCTTCCACTAAAGAGTGTTATTATTATTATTACTTCGTCTGAAGAACTAGTGACACTCAAACTTGGTTGACTTGGTCCTAACAAATGCTCTAATGTTCTCTTACCTTCCACTAAAAAGTGTTATTATTATTATTATTACTTCGTCTGAAGAACTAGTGGCACTCAAACTTGGTTGACTTGGTCCTAACGAATGCCCTAATGTTCTCTTACCTTCCACTAAAAAGTGTTATTATTATTATTACTTCGTCTGAAGAACTAGTGACATTCGAACTTGGTTGACTTGGTCCTAACGAATGCCCTAATGTTCTCTTACCTTCCACTAAAAAGTGTTATTATTATTATTACTTCGTCTGAAGAACTAGTGACACTCGAACTTGGTTGACTTGGTCCTAACGAATGCCCTCATGTTCTCTTCCCCTGATGTGTTCCAGAATCCCTAGCTCAAGAACTGGAGATGGACAGGAAGAAGCGTCAGGCCGAGCTGGACAGACAAACCCAGACAGACCGGGAGAAGGAGAGGGAGAGGGAGAGGGAGCGAGACAGAGAGCGGGAAAGGGAGAGAGAGCGAGGAAGAGAGACAAAGTCACCTCCCACCATTCCTGGTGAGTAAATTATTCTTTAGGGGCAATTATTCTTCTTTACCTCTCTCTAAATAAATGTTCATTAAAAAAAAAAAAAAATATTCTTTAAAATGCGAAGGTTTTAAAGGGTTGCGGGTGGAAGAGATTGCCACAGGCAATTACCCCGCCCTTTAGGTAGGACATTTCTCTTTTTTTTATTTATTGTATATTTGTTTAATCTTTATGTTTTTCTTTATATTTCATTGTATTTTACTGTTTATATTTTTTGTTCTACCTAATAAAGCTTAAAAAAAAGGTTTGTAGGTTTTTGAGAGTTCGAATTTCGTCGAGAGGAAAGTTAACAAAAAGTCTGCTGCGTGGACCGTGTGTTGAATACACCAGTTCGCGTCAGATCACTGAAGCATCGTCTAGCGTTAAGCATCGTGAAGTTAAGCATCGTGAAGTTAGGCAACTTGGTCGGAGTCCACTCAAAGTCGAACTCTCGTGATGCTGGCAATAACCGAGAACAGGCTGGGTAAGGTTACTGTGAATAGCTAGTTTCTGAGTTTCCAGCGAATGGAGTGTAACGAGACATAATGCAAAAACAAGTTAACAAAGTCCAGCTGATTGCAAGTCGGCAACAACTATTCTAGACCACTCCTGCGTATAACTTTCACCCGATGTGAGAAGGCCTATGAACCTTTGCATGATTATTTAATCTCTTCCTGTAGTATCAATAATTTTAATGCTTCAAATTTAATTTAATTTTGATGAGTAGTATTTACTCTTGTGTCAATGAATCATTTCATTTGATAACGATAAAATTTAAATTATGGTGTAAACTCTGAGGTAGGTATTCTAAATCCCTACATGCCTTATTAGTTTCTCGGTTATTTTCGGACCGGGTAGAGACAATCGGAATAATTCGGCGGATTCCATGTTGCTACCTACTATACAAAATTTTCTCGGTTGTGAATCACGTTATTCATTTAATTTACATACTACTGGAATTGGTTGCTGGACGGTAATGATTTACCTAAAGCTTCTGCCTTCCATGTCGTGAGGTCACAAGCAGTGCCTGAATCAATTCCTTCTCGTCACCCGTGCCCCGGATGATTATGATATCTCCGTGATTAATCACCTTACACTTCTCTCATTACGAAATCTCGCAGTAATATATATTCCTGCGCCCATCCCCACTTCTGCACTTGATCTCGGCCCACCAGCCTCATATTTCATCACCTGAGATGTCAGAAAGGAAAAGACCCCGTGCACTAATCACTGAATATTAATTGTTTATTTAGAGAAAAAAAATTAGATGGAAAATGCAAAAAATGTGTGCTCAGTATGTGAAGTGAGAATCAGTGACGTATTTTTGTAACGAAATGCCGGGTGATTCCGTGGTTATGAAGTGCTGAACTACCCCACAAAAAAGATTCGGAATCAAATACAAACCATAAAAGTATCAACTTTTGATGAATAATGTTTGTATTACATACCTTTTTTTAATGAAATTCTACATCTCTTTTTGCTAGCAGAAGAACAAGAAGAATCTTAAAATACTTTTCGTTTATTTGTCAGACAAAAAAAGACATGTGCAATATAGAATATGTTTATGTATTTGTCAGCCCTAGAAAGACATGTGCAATATAGAACATGTTTATGTACCTATTTGTCAGCCGAAGAAAGACATGTGCAACATAGAATATGTTTATGTATTTGTCAGCCAAAGAAAGACATGTGCAATATAGAATATGTTTATGTATTTGTCAGCCAAAGAAAGACATGTACAATATAGAATATTATGTTTATATATTATTACCTCATACATAATACCAAGCTGAACCATAGACCACAAGCGTCTCAACTACTGTTTAATACTGATAAATCAAAAGGAAATTATATTGGTACCTCTTGGTCGATTTAGATGCAATTGGCACGATAGAAAATAAAATACCTCTTCAAAGTTTATTCTAATATTTCTTGTGTTGAGTTGAAGATGACAAATGACGGATTAACTGATATCTCATCCCGGACATTTTATCTAACAAAAGCACATTTTATTCCCAACATGCAGATTAGAAAGCACTCCTTGTGGATAATGATATTCGTAATCACGTAGTCATAATTAAATAAACAAATAGCCCCACCGAGAAAACTACCTCCTAAATCTTTGGCAAAGGTTCCTTGGCTCTGATGTTGAGACAAGGCGGAAGATGTTCTAAGCTGTTGAGTTTTTATTTACTTATATGAGAGCGAGATATTAATTTTACAACAAAGAGGGATCGCTTGTTTAGGAGAAGGAAATTTTCTTAAAATTTAATCTCACGGAAGATTTGCATAAGGCATTTGATCCTTGTTGCTGCACCACGCAGCACAGGAAACGAGAACGGATTTTCCTTTTTGGTAAATAAAACAAAAATAATAATTTTGATACTTTTAAAATCACCATGAAAGTGCCGCGAGCACTGAAATTGTTTATTAATGTATGAAATGAAATTCTAACTTTGAAATAATTTTAAGACTAGGTGGAGCACGGGGGTGGGGGATGTGAGTGGATATTTCAACTTTGTGAGAGGATTTTCTTGGAAAGGAGCTTGTGAATTTCATCTCGTGTGTCTCAAGTGTGAGGTATTTTTAAACTATTGAATCTTTTTGGAATGGTTCGTTTAGCGAAGTTTTACTTCTTGAAAAAGAAAATGAAAATCTGGAAAATTACTGGGAGATGTGGCATATCCGTGTATGAACACGCTTTGTGGCAAAACTGTCAAGCTTTGAAATCCTGTTTCCTTGCAACACTACAGAAATATTGCATAACTGAAATATACTATCAGAAAGAAGTACAGAACCTGCCATCAGGATAATGATTTCTCTCAGATTTCAGCAAGGAAACTCGAATGATTGATGGCACAGAACGCGTGCGGGGGTGAGACACCCCAGAATAGAATGGTGTGCGTCTAAACACTGAAAACATATTCATTCAATTATAATCCTTAGCTCATAATATTAAACATCTACATAAATAGAGAGGGTGATGACTCCAGCATGACTCTGCATATTGTTGACGTTGACAAAGATTTCGGTGAAGAAATTAGACCCCTGAACAATACCAAGATAAAGGGGAGTAAACCGAGAGAAAAAAGTCCCTGACAATTTTTGTCAATTAATTATTATGTTTCACTTTAAACTCGGTTTTATGAATCCCGTTGTGAGATGGATAAAAAATGATCAATTAAAATATTTTTTTCTCTTTTTTTCTCAAGAGCTTTTAAGGAGTCCTTTTTTTATTTCATAATCGTCAGTATGTTTCGACTTTCGAATGATTGGTCAATCGAGAAATGTCTTGAACTTCTGTCGATTCCAAAACTCGAGATCAAAAACATTTCCTTCGTAGTTTGGATTATTCTGAATAAAATTTTGGTATATTTGTCTGTTAAATCCAGGATTTCTATGAATCACAGAAGACTCCATCGATGTATGCCCTTTAAATGTGTACCTAGTCATTTTATATAATAATTTTTATTTATTATTACAATGTCTCCTTATTTTCTAGGCATTTTACAATTTATTGATAGGTTAAGATGGTAGAAAGGTACAATATTGAAGGTATGAAGATAGAAGTATATAAGAAATACATACGATATATATCTAAATTTAATACATAAGGATGAACATAGATAGGTATATTTAATGTTGGAATTCCATGTTCAGTCACATTTTTGTTAAACAATGACAATTCCTTGATATGTATTTCCTAATTTCCTCTTCTTTTCTCTGTTTCAGAGCCCCCAAGACCTGGCAATGGTTACTACAAGAACTCAGTCCTCTTCAGTACGGCTACCTAAGCCTCTCGCTAGTATAATGAGTTAAGTCTCAAGATCATGACACCTCAATCAATGTTGTTCCCGTGAAAAATAATTCAAAATGACATCGTCTTCATGTAAAAATGATTATTTAATTATGTATAACGCTTCAATTTTACTCTTCAATAGTTATTGAAAGATTCACCCATTCGATACTTCTTGCATTGCACGTGCACTGAAGTTCAGTAGTGGATGTGACAAAATTACTTTTTCTGACTATTAACTATCTAGCTTCATAAAAAATCACATCATGCAAAAATAGTCATTTTCACTAAAAAAATATAATATCATGAACCTAATAAGGGCTAAAAAAGAACCTTTCTGACTATTAATTATCTAGCTTCATAGAAAATCACATCATGCAAATCATATCATGAACCTAATAAGGGCTGAAAAAGAACCAACTACAATTTATTGTTATATATAGTGCATCATCGTATTACAAGTGTCGAGGCCACATTAATCCATGGGTTAATATTGGTCGAAGCATGTCGCCTAAAAAATATAGTCCAATAAATATATCGAAAATGCTAATGTATGAAAAAGATCATACAACAAGTATTTTGTGATTGAGAATAATTCTTTTCATTCAAAATGAATCAGTTCTGTAAACATCTATGGTGTTGTAATATAATATGTATTTATCTTGTAATGTAAATTTATTATGTGTAGGTCATCCTCAGAATATTTCACTGCATTAAGTTCTGTCTTTCTGTAAATAAACAAAATATTGAATAAGTAGGCTTTTAAAAATGCATATTATTTGTAAAAAACTAGAGTTACTTTTCATAAACCTATTTTACTTTGTATCTGTAAATAATTATAGTCATTTTCTTTAGCAAAAGTTCAATGTAGACATAGTTCACCTCACTTGAAAATAAGAAAAGATCATTGTATATTTCAGGATAAAACTTGGGGTGTTCGCTCAAACGAATAAATTGTATTTCTCATCTAACATGATTATTCTATTCATCTACGTTATTTTGGGTTCTAGAACAGAAGAACTGGTGATAGTTTCATGTCAAGAGTCTCTCTAGGACTGACATTTTCATGTTCATTTATTTTAGGTCACTTTTATTGTATTGCTCTGTAGGTAGATTGTATAGATATAAACTTATTTTTAAGTTAAAATATTAATATAATATATTATTATTGATTTAGATGCCACTACTTTTTAGTTGAAATGTAAAATAGTTTATAAAAAATGTAAATGGTTCATAAATAGTTACAGTATTATAATTATGTAGATATTTTTAAGATCTCAAATAAATTTCAGAGCTAGATTCAGTTGAACGCATAAATATAGATACATAATAAAATTAGTATAAATGAAAAGAAAAGTTACATTCAACTGACTTGGATTTTTGGTGAGTTCTTGATTTTCTTCACTTCCTCTAATATTTAATTTGGTTTTGATATTGCACTACTCTGTCATAGAGAGGATCATTTTCCTAACATTCAGTTATTGAATTATTTTCTCCTAGAAATCCTTCTTTCTCTCTTCTCTCTTTTCAGCCCACCGATACAGTTGAAAAATTATTTTCCCCTAATCTTAATACATTTATTTTTTTTTACTTTCTATTACCGACAACGTAAAAAAAGTATTATTTGGTCATTTTGTATCTAAAATATCGCATATTCTACGAGTGTCAAGGCTTGGAAATTGACAAATGGCTGTCGTTAGAAATAAATGATTCATCTGGATTATGTAGAAAATTTTCAGAGTCAAATACGTATTTTGTAAATCTGTAATCACTACCTACTAAAGTTTTGCTTTTCAATTCTAAACGTTTTAACAGTTAATATACTATTTAAAATAAAGTGTTTTATTTTATTTTGTTAATACGTTCTAAGTGTGAAAATTATACTTTGAAATTGTGTAGTTAGCAAATTTTATTTACATAATTGTAATCTATTTATTAGTTTATTCCTTATGTTCGTATAAACTTGATTTTTACTTTCAACAAAAAATTACATAAACAATTAATAATTATTTAATAAAATAATTCTTGTATTCATATTGAAAGTGATCCTTGTTTTTATTTAACATTCCAGTATATTTCCTATCTTAGGTCTAGGGTCATTGAAAATAATAGGAGAAAATGGCTTTTACAAATTTTCTAGAAATATAGGACTTATAAATTTAAAAATATTTTTCATGTTCTATGTACCTAAGGTTCTTGTTGCCTTCAAAGTATTCTTAATGCGTTACTATTCTATTAAATATTTTAGGGTGATCTAAAAGTAATAATAATCATGCCGTGTCCGTGAAATAGGCACAGATACCTTTAACACAGTGGAGAGAAGATTATATGGACGCCTTGATCCAATGTCTGGGGTTCTTTCATGTCCATTGATTCTATTTACTTTTAACGTCCTGATTTGAAATAGTCAGGACGGCGGTTTTACCCTCCATTCGCTGGGAATCGTACCAGCTATCCATATTAACCTCATCCTGGGTAGGGCTGAAATACCACCCTCAAGTGTTAGGGTACAGAATTTTCTGTGTGAAAAGTCTGCTCTAACCCGGAATCGAACTCAGGATCTCGGGACTACGGGCAGTAGTCAACATGGAGACTGGCTCTAATAGTACTTAGAATTTATTTATACGGTCTTGCTCAGGGATCTTAACAGCAAAAGAATAGCCAGCTGAGATTCCAATAAAGGTTTCTTATTTTAAACAAATAAACGAAAGCTTCATACCTAAGATGGCCTTTAGAATGAGAACAAAAAAAAAAAAAGCTTCATACCTAAGATGGCCTTTAGAATAAGAACAAAAAAACAAAAGTTTCATACCTAAGATGGCTTTAAGAATAAGATGGATTCGTTAACCTAGGATCAGCTGCTATCATGAGAAAAGTGTGACCCTTAGAATCCAGTTTAGAGGCCGCCGCCGCGCTGAGTGGATAAAACCCTCTTATCTACGTCGTTATAGCGACAACAGTGTAATAATAATAATAATATCGCCTTATTTATACTGCCCGATTAGGACTATTAAGTCCCATTATTCCAGCAGTAAGCCCAAGACGTATTATTATGTGGTAAAAATCCCAAATGGGAGGATAACTTGTGTACTTAAGAAAATGTATGTACAAAATGTCTATTTAAATTTGAAAATAAACAAGTGACCTTGTTTAAACTGCTGGAATAAACGGACTTTTCAGTCTCACCTCGGCAGTATAAACAAGGTAATTTCTATTCTATTCTATTCTACTAAAACACGGCGTCATTTCAAGTTAGCCAGTGGGTTTCTTGAAGAGCAGCAAGAAAAACAAAGCTTCAGTAATCAACGCTCTTCCCAAACACTTGGGAAAACTTGATTGGACAGTCATGGCGGCGGATGTCCCGTTCCATTAGGTTTCGTCGGAACTATGAAATTATAACTAATTCATAATGGCCAAGTTTCAACTGCTGATGGTCAGTCAAGAATAAGAAGAAGTTTACACCCGAAAGTTAAAAGTTCAGACCCTTTCACTTCCATCAATATTTCTAGTAGCATGATAATATGCTCTTGTTTCCCAGCCACAAGATCGTGAGTTCACAAGATCATGGGTTCGTGGCCTCTAGTGATTTATTTTTTCTTATGGAAATCGATTTTTTTTAATAATGGAAATTAATTTTAATTTAATTATAAAAAAATCTCAGGAATCTTCGCGGGCCCCTTAAACATACGGCCCACATCCGGCCTGCGGGCCGTATGTTGGAAATCCCTGTCCTGAGGTGTCAAATTAAGAATACATATTTAGATTGGTTTCTCCTTTCTGCTCATTGCATACCAATGAAACTTTCAACAGTAACAGTCGTCAGAGCTAATAATTTATAACAGTTTTCCACGGTCAATATAAGTATTCTTGAAGACTTCATCATTGTCCAGTCTTCTTTTTTGGCATTGGTGGGCATGTCGGCAAGGCCATTCCATACAGCCATCAGTCTTCAGTTCAATTTCTTTACTATTATTATTAATTCATTACTTTTGACTAGAAGTGAAAGGGTCAACAAATTACCCGCTACCCCCTTCCTCCCGCTAGAGTTTCAAATCTTAATTTGAATAATATTCCAAACTTGAGATTAGAAAAGAGGGTGTTTTTTTCTACGAGGGAAATTATGGACGCCATTGTTGTATCCGAATAAATGAACTAGACAAGCGAAAAGAATTCACCACTATGTCGGTAAAGGTAGTATTATTTCCTTGGCAGAAGATTTTCGAGTCTTGGTTGACATCTTGAGCTGAGAATTATGCGTGAAACATTTCTTTTCTAAAAAAAACTCACATATTTCGCGATCAACCGTGATCTGGGCTAAAGTACCATTTGGTAAAATCATGTAAAGTACTCAGAAGTGGAACAGTGAAGTTGGCTATAGGACATAATATAGGTATGCAGGTAGATTAAAAACCAGAAATGTAGGTTGTTTCGTAGGTTAAAAAATGTAGGAATAATCTTTATAAATCAGTGTGTGCAGCGAAAAACTTTTAGGCTCATAGTTGGCTACATTGTGAAACATTTTTTTGAGAATTTTGTCCTTTTGAACTTCATTTCTCTCAAATATCAATGTCTGCAAACAATTCAAATTAAGTGCCCGAATCGCGACGGTCAAATAAACGTGAAAAAGTGCATGTGACGGGACTTATATGTAGAACATTCATGTCAAACTCAAAATGTATGAAGGGCCATTTTTCAGTTGTGCTGATCATTGGCGGGCCGCAGGTACTCAACCCCTCCCCCTCTCGTGAAAAAAAATATCCTGACGTAAAATGAAAAAAAGAAAAATTCAGGGTTTCTAATTTGTTTTAAAAATAGAAGTTTTTTTTTTTTTTTTTTTTTTAGTGGGGTTTAACGTCGCTTTCAACTGCCATGGTCATATCACGACGGGTAAATAGAAGTTTTATTGGTTTGAAATAATACACAAAATACCTACACAAAAAGTACCTATAATTTTATTAAAAAACCAATAAGAAATCCTCATGAACCGGCTTATTTTTGGCCAGATGCTTGGCAACGCTTTTCTGCAACGAGGTACTTAATGATAGGTACAAAAGACCTTTTTGCACTAACTTTGAGAGCGTTTGACAAGTTTTTGTCTGTTAATCTTGTCCTCTGCTCGGTGTTAGTCAGTTTCATTTTAGAAAACAGCTGTTCACATATTATATGAACTACCAAAGTAACACAAGATTTGAGCTACCAAACTCTTAAGCTTTTTGTACTTCTCGTCTGATAAGTATTCATAAGTTTTTGGGACCCCTACTTCATGAAACTTTTCTTTCAAACTTGAATCATTTTGGAAATCAATCAATTCCAATTGCAGACAGCCTGGAGCTTTCTCCACCTCAAAAGAGTATGGACTTGAAAATAGCGCAAAATCGTCATGGTGTTTTTTGAAATCTTGGAATCGGGAATCGAACTCCGCTTTCAGAATTTCCAAATTGTCAATATATTTGGCAAAACTCGCAGCGGGCCGCACAAATTGACCAGGCGGGCCACATGCGGCCCGCGGGCCGCCAGTTTGACATGCCTGATGTAGAACAAACCCATGACTGCCCACTTCTTGTTTACCAGAGTAGCGCGATATACAAACAAGGCAATTCATACGTGAGCATTCATACATATAAGGCGTCTAATTTCATTAGACGCCTTATATGTATAAAATAGTATAGGTATTTCTTAAAAGCATAATATTATTTATTTATGTATGGTATACACATACGAGTGTCTACTTATTAATAATCAGTTCATTGAACGTCGCACCCTCATACGATTAAGTGAGCAGCCTCTGAGTGTATCCAGTGGCGTAGCCAGGGGGGGGGGGGATTTGGGGACAAAACCCCCACCCCGAAATTTCCAAGAAACCCCAGCAAAGATAGAATATACGTTAGGCGAGATTTCTGAACCCCCCTGAACCCCCACCCCCCCGAAATGTAGGTTTAGCGACGCCACTGAGTGTATATCCCAGCCCGTCGGAGTCGCGATGATGGTCTGAGCAAACAGACCCGAGAGACTCCGGCTCACAAATACTTGCAATAATTGCCATGGAAACGGTTCAAGAAATTCCCGAGATTGCAAGCGTGTCCCCCGGGCTCACGGGTTTGATTTTGCATCGATGATTACGCACAAGACAGGTTCTCTGCTGGTCTTCCAACTCCTAAAACCCGAGAAAAATGAGTTCTCCCCTTCTCCCGTGCAACAGGCATGTTTGATAAATGTTGCGAGCATTCCTCTGCCGGATTGGAATAAAATTATAATGAGAATGGCGAGAATCGATTGCAGAGGAGAGGCTGGCTGGGGCTTCATTCGGAAAGATATCGCCTTATTAATACTGCTCCATTAGGACTATTAAGCCCCATTATTCCAGCAGTAAGCTCAAGACTCATTATTATGTGGTAAAAATCCCAAATGGGAGGATAACTTGTCATGTCCCGGCTGGGTTTCGAACCCGCGCACTATGGAATCTCTGGATTCACAGAGTGCCGCCTTTACGACTGAGCTACCGGGGCAGACAGATGGTTCGATTTTATAAGGAAATCGTTGAGGACAATGATAATTAAATGCCTATTGCCACAGCGTCGATGACGCGTTGAATGCACCGGTTCTCGTTAGATCACCGAAGTTAAGCAATGTCCAGCGAGGTGAAGACATCGTGATTCTGGTATTCCGACCCAAGGTTAATGCTGGGTGAGATTAATGTGGATAGCAGGTTTGTGAGTTTCCTGCGAATGTAGTGTAACAATCCCATTGTAACTAGTATATCAGGGATCAGCAGAACTCTTGAGTTTCAATTCCAAATAACCTTTGCTAGCAAAAACGGTACCAACTAAATATACTGACGAATTGGATATAACAATGAGTATACAGGATTAAAAATCTAATGTATACAATGGGTCGTTTAACTTCCCATAAACCTTTTGAGAAATGAAGGTTTTACGAGTGTTTGTCAAGATATTCCTCAAAGATAGTCATAGAATAGTACTTGTTCTATTTGTTCAAACCATAAACTGTTAATCAATAATATCAAATGATGGACATTATAAATTGAAACACATTATGGGGGCAATAGCGCCCAGGCAGGAAGAAAATATTAAAAGGAAAGGAGCTGTTGTAAAGAAAAGGAATAGAAGGAGATAAGCAAATAAAACAAAAGGTACCCAGCTAAACTAACAATAAAGAAGAAATGGAAAAAATCCGAGCTATAATTAATGAGTTGAGACAGTGGAGGAGCATGAGTAGAGGGTGGGCTCTGTTGAAAGGTGTCATGAGAATAATGTCACGGTATTATTTAGAATTTTATCAAGAAACTAAAACATATAATACGGTGAAGAATAATTTTCTTTATTGTCTAAGGTCTAAGGAATAGGTACTTACATTAAAAAGTCCCGTTCACTTAAAAAAAAAAAATAGCTTAAAGAGAAGTTCTGTTACTGTTTTTCTTAAATTTTATTTCTGAATGGTTGATAGTTTTTACCATGCGAAGACAATAAATTCTTCGTTATTGTGTCAAAGATCTTAATATTTTATCTGTGTTCTTTGGAATTTCATATTACAACATTCTGATAAAACAAATAAGTATGCTCCAGTTCAATTCTTTAATTAATCCGTTGGTTCGAATCCCACCCAGTGCATGAAATTTTCCTCATTAATTTGAGTTTGTGACCACATAATAATAAGACTCTGAGGGTTAGGTGGTAGAAAATGCTTTTAGCATTAACCTCGCCCGGTGGTTACCTTCCACTAAAGAGTGTTATTATTATTATAATCCTTCGGTCACTATTTTCTCTCTTTATAGCTGAACTTCCCAGTTTTCTTTTCTCATTGTCAACATTCGACACTGACAGTTACCACGATCTGAATTACTTTGGCTCTCGTACTAAAAGAAATTGTGTGTGCCCCATTCCCTCAGCTCCGTGGGAGGCTAATTATTTTATCTTTAGTCAATACAATTTAGTTCCATAAAAAATAATAAGTAATCGAAAATAGAAATGTTTAATCGTGAACATCGGAAAACAATGCCAAGCTGAGCGTGGTCCGGAGAGTAGGGAGAGAAAAGAACTTGTAATTATTTTGTTATCTTGCGATAATTATTCTCAGGTTGATAGGTGGTGCTGGTAAGTCTTGGTAAATGTGTAAACACTAAGATACCTAACCTTGTTTGCACGCCAGACTCCTGCTACTTACTGATCTAGTTCAGTAGTCACTGTATAGCAAGGATGGGTGATCCGACTGACGATCAGAAGAATGGGTGATCAGCTGATCAGACCAAGTAGGTAATCATGAAGTTTTTTTGTGGGGCATAGGTATGCCTTACTTTGCTTTCCGTGTCCAGTTCTTGTTCATGTTTTGTCCATCCAGAAAAGAGCTGTCTGTATGGCCGTGTCATTTGCATAAAAAAAGGTCTTGTTCTGTGCAGGGTCTCTCTAGAAGGGGACAAACAAGTAAATGTGCTGTGTCTTGCAGTGTGCCACAATCACACTGTGTATCCGTGTTGGCAGATAAAATACCCCATTTTTCCAGGAATGTTTTGCACCTGACCACTCCAACTCGCAAGCGGTTCAAATATGCTGGAGTCATGGCTAAGGGTATGTATGGTGTTTCGCCCTTCTATGGCATCATTTCTGTTGGCTCAACTCACTAAAGGCCTCCCTGCTCTTCCTTGGTTGGTCGCGGTATCAGAGTAGTTCTATGTCTTTGGTGCGACGGATGATTTCTAAAGATAATTAACCCTAGAGGCGCCCCGGGGTACATGACCATGAGATAGGAAAATCGTAGACCAGAGTCTTATAAAACATGGAAGATAAAATCGATTATTGGGTTGGGTGGAAGAGATTGCCATAGGCAATAACCCCGCCCTTTAGTTAGGACATATGTATATATTTTTTTTATTTTTTTTCTTGTTTATATTATTAATACTGTCAATTTTATATATAATTTTTACCATTGTTTGTCTGTATATATGTTCTGCTAATAAAGAGTTTCTAAAAAAAAAAAAAAAATATATTACTATATTTTTTGGTGACGCAGTATCAAAATTGAATTGTTCTCAACTGCTTCTTGGTATCGAGATATAAAATAAATGTAGATATTATCTGTTCTTCAACGCTAGTAGGTATACTTACCTAAATTAATTTATAAAAAGAATCATAACAGGAGGAACAACTTTTTTCTATAAAAAAAAAAAAAATCTTAGAAAAATAATATTTAAAAAAAAAACGAACACAATACTTCCGATTTCTAATATTAGAAATTTCTCGAAAGTAAAACTAAATCAAAACCCATTTTGAAACCTGATTGTACCTGAAGCCATACGATAATCAGTTGGTATAATAATTATGTAGGGAAATGAAGGAACTATTTACTTCCCGCCATAATTTTCTAGATCTTACAAATTTCAAGTAAAAATGACTATTTTAAGTACCTACTTATTACGTATAGATTTAGATACCTTGTTTCTTCGCAAGTTCTTGTAAATTAGGTATCGAATTTCCATTCCATCACATTACAAGTACATTTTAAGGATTTTCAAAGTAATGCGTATCTACATTGCCTTTTAGTCGGAAACTTTGGCGCAATCTTGTTACCGTCACATTGACATAAGTTGACCTAAAGGCTTTATCCAACTTTCTTCCCAAGTCAAGCGTTGTAAAGTTTTTTGGTAAAAATAGTTCCCCAAAAACCATGTTTCTGATATAAGGTTTCATAAAATACACTTTTCAAGATCCCAAGTTTACTTCCTCTAGTTGTAAGATGTAGCTGTATAGCGGAAAAATGTTGTATTGAAGGAGTGAAACTGTTGTACAACCACTACAACCATTACACCGAGATAAAATATAAAAAGTATAAAACACTCACTGATTCAGTGATCAATAAAGATAAAAAAATTGTGTTAATACGTCACAATTTTTAGTGGGTAGCATCGATATTACGAGAACTAATGCTTTTATACATCATATCTCCAACCAATCATCATATTCCAATATCTATTCTATCTCGTAATGCCGCCACTGGTCGTTGCCCACTCTACAACTACCCCAATTGTCCTCACGAGGCTAGGGTAGGCCCCGACAGCCAAAGACATCTGACCCCGCCGCGATTCAAACCTGGGTCACCTGGAGTGCAAGCCGACCATTACTACCGCTAGGCCAACAAGGTACCTCCATAATGACAATATCTATATGTTAATTTGTTGCGGCTTCACGGGTCCAAGTACCTAGTTAACTTGCACTCGCATTATGAACAACGAATTTTGGCTGAGCAATGTCTCAAACAAGATATTGGCTAATAATAATAGAGAAAATTATACTTGAGACATTCATCAGACGGCGTTTTCTGTAAATAAATAAATACGGCTGTAAGTACCTCGAATTTACCACGAAAAATGACGAACCTTCTAACAGCCGTATTTATGAACAGAAAACGTCGTCTGAGCATGGTCTCAAGCATGATTTCCTTTAATATTATTAGCCAATACCTTGCTTGAGACATTGCTCAGACAAAATTTGCTGTTCATAAATACGGGTGTAAGTCAGCGAAGATGGCTCTACAATTTTTGAGTGAAAGTCGTAAAATTGCGAAAAAAAAATTTCTTCGTCCTCTGTAACCTTGCAATAATGTTTCAACATCAGGAATGACTTGAAAGGGCGCGTTGTGCTGTCCTATTCCCTATGCGAAATCCTTCACAGTTAATCATTAACCCGACGAAACACAAGTTACTTACTCAAGTTTGCCGAAAGTTTAGCTGGAGATAAAGCATACCTGTGTACCCGGTAGTTTCCTTATTCGCGAGAAATATTGTGCTTTAGAAATTAATAAAATGAAACTTGCAAGTAAGTTTTTGACAATAAGTTCTCAGTACAAGCGTCTCGCTGCTTGTATTAAGAAAAACTTAGGAACGGCAAATAACGTTGTTCAATTTTGCGAACTTGATGACTATGAGTTTTGCTGTAACCTTAAAGTATAATAATAAGAGTAGATGTGAACACTGAACACACGACAAGACGGTGTTTAATATTTTAGCCTGCAGACTTGCAGAATAATATTCCGTGTAATAAATAAGAGATACATACCTAATACCTACTTGCAAATATACAATACATTATTTCTAAATTTGTCTGTAGTGATAAGGAGACAATATAATGAAACAAACCCTGACAAAGGCTGTTGCAATTATTTAATTTAATTGTACCTATTCGCCATTTCTACGGTGTTTTATTTATTTATTTAGAAACTCTTTATTAGGAGAACATATATATTTATACAGACAAAAAATGGCAAAAATTAAATACCTATCAAAATTGACAATATGAATAATATAAACAAGAGAAAAAATAAACAAAATATATACAATATACATATGTCCTAACTAAAGGGCGGGGTTATTGCCTATGGCAATCTCTTCCACCCAACCCTTACTCTTACTCTTTCTTCAGAAAAACAGATCCACCCAAGGAGACATCCACAGACAACCCAGCCAAGGATCATCACACCCCTCAATCACAGCGGAGCAGCCTCAAATGCAGATGATCAGTTTTACCTTCCAGCCGACGATATATTATGGTAAGATTGTAGATACATATACTATTGTCCACTTCTTGGAGTACCTACACTTACTTCTTGGTAAGTATATAACTCTACGCAGCAAATTACAAACATTGTGTAGGCGTATGGGCGATGTTTTGTACAGAACATGCCATTTACAAGAGGTACGGGTTAGGAACCCTTACAAAAATAGTCCATGTTCTTAGTCACCAACAGAACCTCACCCCGCCCTACTAACACACCCCATATCATTCTTGACAATATTCACGACGGAAACAACATTTTTAATATCAACTCATTAAATTCAACAACGCTAAATTCAGGCTGAAACATTCATTACATTGACCCGGTAGCTCAGTGGTAAAGGCGGTGGTCTGGTATCCAGAGGTCGCGGGTTCAAAACCCAGCCGGGACATGACATGTTATCCTCCCGTTTGGGATTTTTACCACATAATAATATACGTCTTGGGCTTACTGCTGGAATAATGGGACTTAATAGTCTTATTCGGGCAGTATAAATAAGGCGATATTATTATTATTAGGTATTACAAAATATTGTGTACTGCTTCGACGTTACTTTGAAATAGCTCCAATGTTACATTGAAATTGGTGTTCTTTTGTTCTTATTTCACATTTCATGTCCGAAATCGACTGAATTACATTTATTTAGTGAGCTATCTGAGTTAATAATTAGTCCCCGTCACTCAAAAGTCGTGCTCTTAATGCTATTATTACAGCAGCTAATGTAAGGATAAGTATCTATAAGTACCTATTTTTATTTTTGCAGAAGAAATGTTAAGAAACTATAAAATTCTGAAGTTTCCTATCAAGTCTTGTGGTAAATTTTTATAATAACACAAAATGTCTTAATATTGTGCCAAGTAAATAATTATTACGGCGTAGATTAAACATTAACTAGACTCCTAGAATATCCTAGCTAACTAGAAGAAATTAAAATTGAGGATATGTGAAGTAATTTTCTGATTTGAGATCCTGTCAAGATTTCAAGTTTCGCAAGATTAGATACACGTTTAATTTTAACGTTTATTACCCTAATTATATAATTAATTATCAAAGTACCTCTAATTGTGGTTCGTTTTATTTGATTTTTAATTCCACTAGCCATTTATCTCCTTGCATGAGTTTTAAATATGCTAACAAGCCATGTACTCACCCAGGGCTCACCAATTAACCATTGCTAGGGCATCATTAAATTCATTTAGGTAGATCATTTACGTTTAATTTCAGCGACAATTAAGTCAATTCAATGAATAAACCTTCTGATTTACCAGAAACAGGTACTGGATGGTACTAGCTCGTGAAACTCAAGTAACTGCCTATAATCACTTCATAAGCTTCAGAGAGGATCGTTACGTGTACATGATTGAAGAAATAAATTCATAATAGTATGAGATTTTTTTTAAAGGTACTTTATTTGTATTTTTAAAATGAAAGAACATTTTATGAACATTTTAACAAAATGAAAGAACATTAAAAATAAACAAAAATATTTAAAAATGTTCATCAATTTTTATGAATAAATTTAAAATAGTATTTAAAAAATAGGTGAGGTCCTGGTTTGCATGTGTTGGACCGTATATAATGAGATAGAATGCCCATTTATATATAAAAAAAATGCGTCGGTATTTTAGAACTTCTTAGTTCCATTTCGCAAAGAAGATGAGTTTCTTACAATAGTGAAAGGATCTTCTAAAAAGACCAATAACCAGATTGGCAGCCAATAATAAAAAAAGCAGGATAGGTATCCAGTGAGGATGAGAAGTTATTGTTTGAAAATGGGAAAGAATGGAGCATTTTGTAAACAGAAATCGGATAGAACACTGTTGCAAAATGAGAGATTCATCCAGAGATGAACTGTTCGATTTACACACCAGTTTTTTAAATAACCGTTTAACACACAAGTAAGTGAATCAAACTAAGCAAATGCCCCACTATCCATTGCTCAACTCTCAAAGCCATCTACAGGCCAGGGTTTTTGCAGTCCTCCGTCCTTACTACTGAAAAAAATTGGTGATTCAGATATCTTTGAGATGCATACATGGTTACAAACATATTAGAAATATTTCTATAAAAAATGGTCTAGGTATGTGGCCACGTATCTGCATAATTTTATTATCGTATACGAGTAAGTAAGTAGAATATATCTTCATACATAGTAGTAATACATTCCGTCTAAAAAATACAAGTCATTACACTTTTCAACAATGAAACAGTCAGAGACCATCAGGTGGAAGTGGTTGGCTCGTCTGTTCATAATTTCAAGGGCACAGAACTCTTTATCTCACCAAACTGAGTACAAGTGTAGGTACTAGTTGCTTCACAAGTTATGAGCCCTACCAGTACACTCTTGGGTCCACAAATTGTGAAAACTGGTAATGTCATTGAAAAACAGCAACAAAAAGGTATTATTTCAAGCTGAAAACTTCAAAATACCGAGAAAAAAAAAAAACATAAAATTTGCCAAATTCTGATTCACACGAAAACACTGGACAAAAAGTGAATTCTATACTAAGAAGGTGGTAGTACATTCGACTGTGCAAATTTTGGGAAAAAATCACACGCAGAGTAGTATAAAGGGATATACTAGCACCATGCCACAAATAGTCAAACGTCTAATAACAGAAAATGCCTCCCGATTTTCGTGGCTCAAGCACGCACACATACGATCAATAAACATTTAAAACAATAGGTAATGGTAACGGTACACTGATGTCTACCCTTAACTTTCCTTACCTCTAGCACAAGATATTTATCTTTTGAAGTTGGTTATACCCCTTTTTTGTCAATTATAATGTTATTTTGTGTAAAATAAATGGCAACTTAAACATAATACGCTATCAATGTGTTTGAGGAATTGGACAAAGGCAATCGAGAATTGCTCAGCATTTGAACGATCCTGATTCTACAAAAATAACACATCAGCCCCAACTGGTCAAGTCATACAAATGAGACTATGTAAAAAATTGGGTTTAAAATAAATAACTTGAGATATCATATTTTTTAAATTAAATCAGTAGAAATTACAGTAGAAATCGTTTATAACGAACTTCAAGGGACCGGACAGATCTGTCCCCTAGAGCCGATTTTCACTATAACCGATATATCGGCTATAAGTATCAAGTTTACTATATCCGATATGTATCGCTTATAGAGAACAATGTACGCTATAAAGAAACTTCGTAAGATATGAAAAATTACAGTTATGTATGTATGTAGGTACATACATAATCCCTAATTCAAAATCTGAAACAATAACTTCTAGGTGCTAATAAAATGATCTAAATTGGATAGGTCATTTTATTGACAAAGTTCTGCAGAACTAAACATGTTTTTTGTTTTACTCACACAGCATCAAAATAAATTTTGTACCTAACTTATAACCGATAGCAAGTAGCCACGGGACTTGAAAATTTGTTCGGTAAAGCCGATATTATTCCTTGTTATAAACGACACCAATATTAATTTTTCATAAGACTCCAAGGGACCGGAGATTTTGTTTGCTTTAGCGATTGTTCGTTATAAACTATTTCTACTGTGTTTTGCTATGTTCATCAGGAACGTTCAAAACTTTTGGCCCACTCTGTCAGTATACGTGCATTAAACTTGACTCACACAAATGTACTCTGTATTATGACTACACGCCAGGAGTCAATAGTATTATAAAGAATTCAATTCAACATGGAGTCTATCGAAGCTCAAGAGTCCAATTATAAAAAGAGAGAAAAAACATTTCAATCCATTTGAATATTTTAATTCTAAACTCCAAGCCACTCCTTGCAGCAAGTTATTCCGCCTCCCAGTGCTTATGATAATTAACATAACCACAGATAGAAGTAATAACACAGGTACCCAAGCCAGAACGTATACTTCCAGACACGTACGTCAGTATGTTTGTAAGAAGTAGCCGTAGTTACGATACAGCGAGAACAACCATTTGAAATCATTATTAGCGAGCAAGATAATATAAAGAATCATAGAGAGAGATGTAATAGGATTAATAGCAAACTTTATGATGATATCGGAAATATGAAAACAGAAGATAATGACTCCAACACAGCTAGAGAAGGTGAAATAGCTGATGGGGCATGTCTGAGTGAGTTGGAAGAATAGCGAAAGGAAATAACAATAACCTCCAGGAGATGAATGCTGTGGAAGAATTTGCCAATGTAATTAACATACTATGCCTACACTCCCTACAGATGGTACTGATACACTCAACACTACACGTAGCCATGAAACAATTCAAAATATCCTTCGTCTCTGTTTTTGACAAGGTTGTCAAACAAGAACTACAGCTTTCATGAAAACTCTTATTGGTTAATGTGCAGATACTACACAAATATATTGTACATAATAATACATTATACATATTGTGCTGATTGAACAAGCAGATAAAAGCATCAGAACTCAGTTTGTTCCCTGTTCCACACCATTAAATATTCGGTGAGTGATCGAATAAGTTTGCACTAGTATTCTACTGGTTGTTCATTTGAATAGAAGTACTTTAGATATGTCTAGGTGCTCATTGCCTTCAAGATTATGAAGAAGAAACCTAATGAGGTGACAGTTTTCATTTAGTGATATTATGTTAAAAACTGCTCATTTTTACAGCTTGCATCCAACCATTACAGCGCACGAATAGCTCAGTGGTTAAGCACTCGCTTGCCATGCGGAAGGTCCGGGTTCGAACCCCCGCGCCGACAAAATTTGTATTCAAAATTTGGTTACAGTTGTTTGTAAGGGATACCTTCCGTGCGCTCGTGTTGACCCAGCACCTAAATGGAAAGTATTGTGTCACTTCTCGCCCATCAGAGGGGAGGCATACTACGGGATGGGCAGGCTACAACACAGACCACAAGCGTCTACAGTAGCTCCTGTTTCATGGCTACGAAACAAAAAAGGCTGTGAAACACTCATCTTTTAAAAAAAAAAAAAAAAACTATGTACTGTAGCGTTATGGTTTTACTATTTTATATCTTCAATAATGAATAATAGATTTACCAGTCCCTTATAAATATAAGTTGTGCTGGGTGACGCAGGATACTCTATGCCATTCAGAAATGTTATCCCAACATTGGACGAAAGCAAAGGCCTTTTTACAACCCAAAACAGAATAAAAGTGCTTACACCCTACTAAGAGAACAGATACTTTATGAACAGAATTTTTGTGCACTAAGATTGCAAGTTTAGAATCTGCTTTACATTTTCACCTATCTAAGAGGTTGAATTTAAGCGGTGGTCTACTTTAGAGCATTCGAAATTTGTTTGTTCTGTCACACAAAAGCTGTTTGCTCTATGCATGAAGCTAAAGCGTTTCTTAAAGGTCTTCTGATGAGCGGCGCAAATGTTCCGGTAATGGGTTTATGCAAATGAGGCAAATAATTAATGAAACAGCGTGACTGGAATTTAGCGAAATGTTTATCCAACAAACATCCAAGATGTTATAGTTTTAAATATATCACAAAACTTTTGAAAGATGGCCACAGACGATGCGGGATGTGGCGTTTCAAATTTAGATGTTTAGTTGTCCGAATAAAAAGAGAAAAAAAAATCGATATGAACCAAATCTTGGGAAAAAAAAGACTTAGGTAAAAAAAAGTATCCCCGGCCAAGAAGCCAACTCAGGGCCTGTGCACCTAATTGTGTTGGTACAAATTTCTAGTTGTCAAGAGATATTCATGCGCATGAGCGCTGTCTTTTCAGTCAATTGCAGTGGTTTGTGGCCTGTTTTAAGTAAAAGATTCTCATGAATACAACTGCTGTCCTTCTGGCAGTTCTTTTAATATTCTGTTTAAGTAGGTAAAGGTAATTAATTACGTAATTATGTAAATGTATTCTTCGATACTACTCTGTAGACGGAGACAAAAATGTCCTCCGTACTTCTTTTAGGAGGAACACATAGGCTCAAAAGTTATTACTGTCCAACTAGTATTCCCACAGACTATTTACCCCGCCAAATAACTAACATACGAATGGCATTATTATTCTCTGAAGTAAATGAGAAAAATCTATGGCTGGTATGCAGAGACGATTTTGTAATCCCTATAGGGTTCACTGTAGGGTGTAGGGTGGTCCCGAGCTTGCTATAGGGAATACTTCGACCTTGACAATTATTTATTAAAGAAACATCTGAATGCACTGTTGCACATGCGCACAGACGCTTTAAACAAACATCTCTGAATAACAAAATCAGCTGAAGGGACAAATGACCCAGGCGTCCCTACACTACTCTGCATAAAACCCTATAAAATGTGAACTCAAAAAAGCTTGCACAGCATCCATCTGAGAGCATTGAACCAAAATTTCAGGAACGCGCTGCAAAACAGCAAGTGTGTCGGCGACTTGATAAAACTCAAGAGACAAAAGATTCTCGTCCTCGCCGTCCATTAATTTGTAGAACGTGGCCAAACATTAAGAAGCTTGGCTTTTTTAAGTTTGAAAATTTTCTTCATAACTTGAAGTGACATTATTTACCTAACCTCCCCCTCCCCGGTCCAGACCCCGAGCAGGCGGGGGGAGGGAGTAATTAATTGAATGTTTATTTTAAAATTGAATAAGAAACACAGAGACACTGAGAATCTGCTAAAACGAACATGTCACCCCTTCTAATGTCTGAGATTTTTCAGTGTCTCCTTGAGTTAATGTGAGATTAAGACTTTTGTGATGGCACAGGACTTTCAGGGTGAGATGCAAAGGCTTTCAGGACTTTCAGGGATATGATGGAGGTAGATTTGGTGGTGAGCTATAAAGTTTTGTAGATTTTTCTTTAATTTTATTTCCAAATACTTTGTTACCAGAATAACCAGAGAGTATTTTTTTTTTTAGGGATGAGTGTTTCACAGCCGTTTTTATTTCATAGCCATGAAACAGGAGCTACTGTAGACGCTTATGGTCTGTGTTGTAGCCTGCCCATCCCGTAGTATGCCTCCCCTCTGATGGGCGAGAAGTGACACAATATTAAAGTTTTTCCCCCGTAGGGTAAAAAACTATTATTTTGGGTCTTGCGTAAGCTTGACCCAATGAGATTACGCTTTGGTCTTTTGATCTAGTAACTGTGCAAACGCGCCTTAACTTTCTCCCTTTTCCGTAGATTTCCCCTCTTTTCTCCAACAGTGCTGCTCCTAGCGGAGGAGCTTTTGATTATGACTAGAAAGCTTCTGAACTTCAGTATCTTTTGCCAGAGGCAAGAGCTTTTAGCTGGGTCAAGCTTACGCAAGACCCAAAATAATAGTTTTTTACCCTACGGGGGAAAAACTTTAATATTTTGGGGTCTATGCTACAGCTTGACCCAATGAGATGTGTTTTCATTCTGCCGGTTGGAGCAGAGTACTGTGAGAAAAGAAGAGTATGCGGAATATAACAGGAACAAAACAAAGATCGTATAGTCTTTACGTGTATCTTAAATAATGTTTTGTCTTTATCCAATTAATAGATAGTACACTTGAAATAAGCTGTTCTACACAGCCTCGAAGCATGTGGTGGAGATATCTGGACACCTTTGCGGTGTCTTAGCTATCGGCCTCAAATAGTGCCTATGGAAGGTTCTATCACTCTTCCAGTCTCCTATTTTCAGAATAGAGTCCAAAGAAAACTCAGAATTCATTCGTGAGGTCCCCACCGCAGACCTAAAAGACCCGGCCGAAGCATTTATACCTGCTCCACGCAGGGCTGAACCACCCTGCGATTACAAATCTAGAAGCAGGGTTTACTCGTCCACGTATAGTGATAAAGAGAGAATCGCAAGACTTGGACTTAGAGCGGTTACCAGATAACTCGATTAGTTTTCAAATCCAAGAGACGGGATCAACGTTGGGATCTGAGTTATTCTTTTTAAGCAGCCAGCCAGACAGTACGTGGGAGGCGAAATCTGATTTAGAACCAAAAGCTGGCCAAAAACCATCTCGTCTCCTTGGTCTTGGAAGAGATCCTGAGAGGAGCGCAGGAGAGTCAAATCGTGAACCCTTCTTGCAGAAGGTAACAGGAGGACAAGCGCCACATGGCGACATACTTCGAAAAGTTGAGTTTACTCGTGTTTGGTAGGTGGTTAGTCATCCAGGAAGAGAGAGTTTCAATATTCCAAATCTCTCTAGATTTAGGGGCCACCTCCGTGGCTATAACCACTGCCCACAGTCCAGAGATCCCGAGTTTGATTGCCGGTTGGGGCAGACTTCGACGAAACTTCTGTTCCCTCCAAACACGTGAGGCTGATGGCATTTCCGGCCCTACCCAGGCTGGGTGAGGTTAATGCGGGAAGCTGGTACGATTCCCAGCGAATGGAGGGTAAAACCCCCGTCTTGACTACGTCAAATCAGGACGTACATCAGAATTAGAATCATTGTTCACAATAGATCTAAATAGAGGCCGGTGTGATAATTAATTGGTGCTTCCCTTGTGGAACTCCAACCGGTCTAAAATAATAAATAATTAGGGGCCACCTTCAAACTCAAAGGTTTTAGTACGTGTTGTACGATTGGGCGGTAACATATCTCTGTGTGTCTAGGTTGACACACCCTAGGTTAACACAGGGGTCCGCAAAGGTTGACACAACCGATTTGTGAACGAGAATTATACTGTACGCAAAGTTTTCAGAGTGAAGAATGCTCAAAAATCTTGCGACTTCCTGGGGGAAAGATTGTTTCGAGAAACATTCTTAGCTGACGACCATGAGAGCCACCTTTCCCAAGGGACCTTGTAGGTTTAACTTTTCCTGTGGACAGGTCTACTAGGCACTCGTTTAGATCCTTCAGAGTGATGGGTTAGCAAACTGCTCTCCTCAGCAGATCTGGGCGCCAGACCGCGTTTTCCCAGGACTGAGCAATTATGATAAATGCGCCATAAGCTGAGTTCAGGTGGTTCAGGACTCGAGGAAGCAGGGGAGGGGTAGGAATACCCATGCTAGCGGGAAGTTCCATTCTCTGAAAAGGATGCCTTCTTCAGAGACCTTGCTTGAACATCTCGAGCTGAGCGAGAAACGTAACACGGAACGACTGCCGACTTTGCTGACGCAAAGAGGTCTATGACCGGTTTTCCCCAGACCCGAAATATAGGTGCTGTTAGCTGGAGGAGAAGGTGCCATTCGGGAATTAGATTTGAGCGAAATAGACTGTCTGCGATGTTGTACATCTGTGGGATGTACTCTGCTCAGAGAACAATATTGACTGACGCTATCCCGTAGATTTTCTCTACTCTCCTATCGTATGTAAGCCACTACCGTTGCATTGTCTGTGAACAAGAACCACTTTGTTCTGAAAATATTCCAAATGTGTTTCAAAGGACATCTGCACTGCGAAGAGCTCTTTGACATTGATATGCCACTCTTTTTGGCTCCTTCTCCAAGAATCTTGGCCATTTGATTGCCTTCATCACTCCCCATCCACTGGAAGATGCGACGTTCGTCACAAACACTTGAGGTGGACGATGAAAAATTGGAAGTGGAAGATGAAGCGTTGAGATCTACCGACGAATCGAGATAGGACCATCGAAGGAATTTGACACAACATTAGGGGTTTGGATCTTGGGAGTCGCCGACTAAGTTTTCAGGTTGAAGACCTCTCACACCCAAATCTCTTTTCCTTGTGATACCCGAGTTGCGGTGAGGGTGTTGAGATCGGGGGACAAGTATCCTCGTAGTGCGGCTTCTCTGAGGTCGTGGGCGAGGTTGAGAAGAAGAGGAGTGTGATTTCACAGCTTCGAGTAAGGCCTTGGGCTCAAACAATTAGTCTTCCGAAGGAGGAATATCCTTCAGAATCCGACGCGGGACCTAAATCGCTGGTACGAACTGGCTTCTCCGACTGGCAATAGTTTGGGATCTCTTTCCGCTTACGAACTAAAGAAGACTATCGGAAGTCTTCTTAAAAGCAGAATCTTCCGAGGTCAGTTCTTTTATCAGGTCGTTCTTCAACGACTTCACAGATGGATGTGCCGCAACGATCTGGTTCGAGGAGTCTGCAGTGCAGGACGTTGGAGAATTAGGCCGTGGGATAATATCCCAAAAGCTCCGTCCATATTAGCCAGGAGATCCGCTCATGCACTTTAGTTCCGCTGGGCCTTCAGTTCCGAATTTGGCTGCAGACGAGCAAAGATACCATAAGCGAAGATACTATGTATCTAATGCTGTTCCAACTTGTAGAATTGAGATTCTGACATTTGCGGCCATTTATTTCGGCTTCAGGAGATGGAAGAGGAACATCCGGCTCACATTCTTTTACGCAGGGGGTAAAATCGAACGGAAGGTCTGGAGTCGCTATAACTTCCTCGTGCTCGCCATACAGGGGACGAGCTTCCGGGAGAGAATAGTCACACACAGAATCCGAGGCTTCCGAAGGGTCAGACGCCGACAACTCATCGTTCTGGACGATCGGTTGAATATGAGTCGGCCGGAGCCTGGTGAAGAGAAAATTCATGGCGTCATTCATCCTTCCCATCAGCCTGTCCTCTTGTACTTGGAAGCGTTTGTCAAGAGTTTTTTGTGTCCCAGAATCTTCCGGAGACTCTGTTGACAGGGACGATTATCTGGAGACTGGTATGGAAACATTTCCAACCAGGATTATGTCCGCTGCTTCACGAGAAATGAGCTCCGAATTCAGGGGAGCTACAGCCTGAGCCATGATATCGTGTGACTGCGATGATCCACGGATCTGCTTTTTCATATTCCTATAGTGGTATTCCTTCAAGACTGACGCACTTGGATCAAAGGCCCGAACTATATTCAGCGTGGGGAGGGCGAACCGAAGCTTGTTAAGGACTGTTGCATCTACTTTAAAGCCTAAGTCGATCGAGTTGATCAGCGTCCAATCGCTCCAGCCATCAGGTAGAAACTTCTTTGCCGCTTGCTTCAGGCGAGACAGGACGTCATTGTCAGACGGCAGGTCACAGAGGGCTCCCAAAGACTACCGAGCATTGGTAGTCAAGTGGATAACGCGCTAGTCTGGTAATCCAGTTAGCGTAGGGATCCGTTGGTTCGAATCCCACTCAGTGCATGAATTTTTCCTCATTAATTTGAGATTGTGACCACATAATAATAAGACTCTGAGGGTTAGGTGGCAGAAAATGCTTTGAGCATTAACCTCGCCTGGTGGATAACTTCCACTAAAGAGTATTATTATAAAGATGTTGCCGTAGCCATCTGACAAGAATACTAGGCAAACAGTGAGTATTGGCAGTATTTTATCTCTTGAACGGCTTAAATTATTGAGCAACGATGCAATATCCGAAGCAGGGCTCGACCAGAAAGGAGAAGGGGATCAGGGAGACGCGCCCAAGCAAAAGGCAGACGAAGAATCACTTCACGGCTCAAATCCTGAGCAACGGCTCGACTGGTTCCAAAGGTATAGGTACCAGGAGATAGGCAAGGGGTCTAGAGAGACGCACCTAAGCAAAGGAGGGAAAGAGTCCAGCCCACGGATCAAAAATCTGAGAAACGGCTCGAATGATTCCAGGGGTTTAGGCATCAGGAGACGGGCAAGGGGTCTGAGGAGACGCACCCGAACCAATTAAGGACCGAGTTCAGCCCACGGCTCAATATTTTGACCAACGGCTCGAGTGGTACCAAGGGCCTAGGCCCCAGGAAACAGGCAAGGGGTCTAAAGAGACGCACCCAAACCAAGGAGGTACAGAGTCCAGCACACGGCTCAAAATCTTGAGCAACTACGCAACATCTACCGATGGCATAGGTACAAAAAGACAGGGAAGGGGTCTAGGGAGACCGCACCCGCAAAAAGGGACAAGGTCCAGTCCACGGCTCAAAATATTGAGTGACGGCTCGACTGGTACCAGGGGCATAGGTACCAGGAGACAGGCAAGGGGTCTAGGGAGACGCACCCAAGCCAAGCCAAGGAGGGGCAGGACCTAGTCCACGTCTCAACTTGTATCGAAGGCATAGGAACCAGGAGAAAGGCCGGGGGTCTAGGCAGACGCACCCGCAAATGGGGAGGACAAAGTCCAGTCCATGGCTCAAAATCTTGAGCAACGGCTCGACTGGAACCAAAGGCATAGGTACCGGGAGACAGGCCGGGGGTCTAAGGTGACGCACCCGCCAAAGAGGGAGGAAAAGTCAACTCCACGGATCAAATCTTCAGCAACGGCTCGCAACTCCACGGATCAAATCTTCAGCAACGCTCGTAACTCCACGGATCAAATCTTCAGCAACGGCTCGCAACTCCACGGATCAAATCTTTAGCAACGGCTCGACTGGTACCAAAGCCATAGGTACCAGGAGACAGGCTGGGGGTCTGGAGAGACGCACCCGCCAAAGAGGGAGGACAAAGTCAACTCCACGGCTCAAAATCTTGAGCAACGGCTCGACTGGTACCAAAGGCATAGGTACCAGGAGATAGGCCGGGGGTCAGGGGAGACGCACCCGCCAAAGAAGGAGGACAAAGTCAACTCCACGGCTCAAAATCTTGAGCAACGGCTCGACTGGTACCAAAGGCATAGGTACCAGGAGATAGGCCGGGGGTCAGGGGAGACGCACCCGCCAAAGAGGGAGGACAATGTCAACTCCACGGCTCAAATCTTGAGCAACGGCTCGACTGGTACCAAAGGCGTAGGTACCAGGAGACAGGCCGGGGGTCAGGGGAGACGCACCCGCCAAAGAAGGAGGACAAAGTCAACTCCACGGCTCAAAATCTTGAGCAACGGCTCGACTGGTACCAAAGGCATAGGTACCAGGAGATAGGCCGGGGGGTCAGGGGAGACGCACCCGCCAAAGAGGGAGGACAATGTCAACTCCACGGCTCAAATCTTGAGCAACGGCTCGACTGGTACCAAAGGCATAGGTACCAGGAAATAGGCCGGGGGTCAGGGGAGACGCACCCGCCAAAGAGGGAGGACAATGTCAACTCCACGGCTCAAAATCTTGAGCAACGGCTCGACTGGTACCAAAGGCATAGGTACCAGGAGATAGGCCGGGGGTCAGGGGAGACGCACCCGCCAAAGAAGGAGGACAAAGTCAACTCCCCGGCTCAAAATCTTGAGTAACGGCTCGACTTGTACCGAGGCACAAGGAACTCAAAACTCATGAGCCCAGGATGAAAAATCAGGAAAGATCTTACCCTGATTTCTGTAGCGCTGAAATATAACACACGGCGCGAAGACGGACTGGAACTTATCAAAATGTCACTTGAAAATATATGGACACGGCTCGGAAACGGACCGCAAATTGATTAACTTTCACCATATAAAGACAAAATATTTTGCACAATAAATTGTTGTTACTAGGTCAAAGATCAAAAGAGTACTGAAGTTCAGAAGCTTTCTAGTCATAATCAAAAGCTCCTCCGCTAGGAGCAGCACTGTTGGAGAAAAGAGGGGAAATCTACGGAAAAGGGAGAAAGTTAAGGCGCGTTTGCACAGTTACTAGATCAAAAGACCAAAGCGTAATCTCATTGGGTCAAGCTGTAGCATAGACCCCAAAATACTTCCCATTTAGGTGCTGGGTTAATGCCTTACAAACAACTGTAACCAAGTTTTGAATACAAATTTTTGTCGGCACGGGGGTTCGAACCCGGCACCTTCCGCATGGCAAGCGAGTGCTTAACCACTGATCAATCGTTCATCTTATCATTTATACTTTCGTTTAGTGCATGGATTATTAATAAGTGAGGAATCTGCATTCAATACTCTCAGTCTGCAAGTCTCATGTGACTTCAAACGCCTATCAATTAAATAGACTTCAATTCCTCAACATGATTGTAGTGGCTGTACCATCCATCATCAAGAACAGTCGATAAAAAAATATTAATTAAAAATTCCAATTTATTCCTTCGAGATTGGAAAGAAATTTCTTCAATACATCAAAACTTGCATTCTAAGAAAATCACTTTTTATTAGAGGATATATTTTTAATATTTTTATTACCAGGTAGTACTCTTGTTCTGAGACTTCAGTGGCGAATATTTGATATTTAAATCATGATGTCTGACAGTTTTTTTTTTTGTTCACCTTTTCAACGTTCGTAATCGTTAAATGTTATAAAAATATTATTCAATTTATTCAATTCCCCAATGTAGATATTCGCACTTAATAATACGTATTTTTGATAGAACTTACAACATGATGCTTTCTGGACTAATAAACATAAACCGATATGCATTGTATTTGAAATTTTGTCGAGTCTATTTGCTTGCAATTTTGCATGTATGTGTATGAGCAATGCTGGATATCCCGCTATAATTAATTATTTCTTAATTTTAATAGTCTGAATTTTAGAATTTTGCCATCTTTGTTACCTAGACTTCAAAAAGTTTAGTAGAGAGAATTCCATGAAATCTCAGTTGAGACTTTCATACACTAGAGTTATTATTCCATCTTATTTATTGATGAACCAAGGTTTTCTTCACCCTCCCAAGAATCCAAAGGGTTACCTGGATATCTAGGCCCCGCTGCTGGTAAACTTTACGTTTGGTGTGGTTCATTTCATGAAACATTCTTGCAACTTTATTGGGGACTTCTAACCATAAACTTCTACAGGGTAACTAATAAAACTATCTTTATGTGAAAGTAGATACCTAACACCTACCTACTTAAAAAAATATTAATTAATTTTTAATTTTTCTGTAAACAGCACTTTACAACGAATCAAAAACCAACAAGATTTTTAGGAAATTTTAGGAAAATAAAATTAATCGTGCAAGTACAATTTTTTGTAAGTGAACAATGTGCATGTATGTTAGGTTGTAGGTATGTAGGTACAAGGTATTTATAGTAGGATCAGCCTTAGGAACAAAACTAGCGGGATTCAAGTCAGATACTCGTACCTTACCCTGTTAATATTGTTAAGGACTGATCATTGACCATTGTGTGGCTTTCATACATACAATCGTGGGCAATAGGTGAGTTCGGTGCGAAGATTACCCGCACCTTTTTCGCATGTATGAATTCGGTGCCGCCGAAAAAAGGTGATGTATGAGTTCGGTGCGGTCCTAATGACTTATAAATTGATTGTTTTTTTATAATGTACTCTGTTGCTTGTTAACAGTCACCCTGCTGTTATTAAGTTAGTAGATTATGTTGTAGACAGTTACATTCAGCAAGGCTGTCCATTTCCTCCTTGAAGGCCATGCCTAGGATTAATAGTAGGGTTAGGTAAAATACAATGAAGGCCATGCCTTGGGTTTATAGTAGGGTTAGGTAAAATACAATGAAGGCCATGCCTTGGGTTTATAGTAGGGTTAGGTAAAATACAATGAAGGCCATGCCTTGGGTTTATAGGAGGGTTAGGTAAAATACAATGAAGGCCATGCCTTGGGTTTATAGTAGGGTTAGGTAAAATACAATGAAGGCCATGCCTCGGTTTATTAATTGGAGGCCATGACTATAAGGAAAAAAATACTATAATTACCTGATCATCAGGGCAAGTACCAGGGCACCGAATTCATACATGACCTTTTTTAGGCGGCACCGAATTCATACATGACCTTTTTTAGGCGGCACCGAACTCATACGTTTTTTTATTTTCCGCACCGAACTCATACGTAGCCCAATCGTGGTTAGCAATGTTATACAATTGAACCGGAATATAAGAAAACTCAAGGGACCGGAAATTATAAAGACTAAAGAGTTTATTTTTCTTACAGGGGTAAACTTGACCTGAAAATCGTTCTCTTATATTTGGGTTCAACTGTTCTCTTTCTTAAAATGAAATAACAGATCATCCTGTTGGATCTTAACTCTTGGGTAAGATTATAGTTTAGTGTTGAGGGTGAGGGTAAGATTTTCTCATATATCCCCACTTGAGAGCAGCTCCAATATCTGTATAGAACATAATATCTACATGTATGTTGATTAAAAGTTTACCTAATGGCTCTTGTGTCTTGCGTTTCTTCAATTATTCAATGTTCCTTTTGAGTTTCTCTGTAAAGTTCTGAATTGTTAACATTCCAGTTTTTGGAAGATATTTCATACATAGCTGAACTTAGCTGCCCAGCTAAAAAGCAAAGTCGATCAAATGCTCCATTATTAATTATCTTCTTAAGTAGGTAACCTGAGACTTTCAGGTATTCTTATAGGTTAGGTATATCTATATTAGGCACTTAGATGAGTTACTACCTATATGGAATGGAGAGAAGATAAGAAGGCATACTACTAATGTACTTAAAGGTTGTACTTATACCGTTATCTCTCTTCAGTATTGGTTCTGACCAATTTATGGATGTTCAAAGCAAAATACAAATATTATAATATATTTTTAGTTAAAGCGAATATTTTCGTTAGTTATTCAATTTTAAACATCTGAGTGCCAATTATGTCAAGTTTGAAACCAAATCATGATATGGCTCTCTTCACCAAAATACCTAATATGGACCCTATGGGTAGGTTCATACACTTAAATATCACACAGAAACCAGATGTCAGTCGACAGAATATATTTCATTTTTTCGTATACAAATGCTGAAATAAGACTGATAATGTCTTAGATGTCTTGAAGATGAAAAAAAGTCGTAGAAAATAATACTTTTCAACATAAAGGCACACCAACAGATTGGAATTAGAAGATCTCAACTACTAGAAGGAACAAAAAATCTCTTCGCCCACATATTACTTACACAATGTACCTAATACATGAACATTTTAATGTTTCAAAACTCTAGTAAAGAGCCTCAACTATATAGCGGCAAACACTAATATTTACATACAAACTATACCTTTCTGCGTGACAAGATTTGAAAATTTCCTCAAGGAAATGTGGAAGGAAAGTAGAAACTACTTAGAAAGCTGGAAAGAGGGTTGTGTAAGCAGCTGGAGGACTGTAGGAAAACGTGTGACTATGACCTATGGGTGAGTTCGACAAACGACCAAAACAGCTCGAAAGATAAACATTAAGAACAAGTGTTTGTTTTCAAAGCCGATGTTCATTTACATAAATTTGATTTTAAATTTCATGCCCTCCAGATTAACGCCATCTTCAAATCTGATAAACAATCTATACCTACCTACATGTATGTATTTGGCTATACAAGAAATCCAAAGACCCATAAAATTATTCATCCATACTTGCATATTATGTACTGCAGATTATACAGAGATGTCTGAGCTATTACCTATCATATGTTTACCAAATTACTTATCATAAAAAATTGAACAAAACTAAACAAGAAAAATTTACATTGAATTTTTCATAGTACTTAATAACATGGATATGGCAAAATAAGTTACCTCTCAAACAAAGATCTATTGCTATTATAATCTGCACCTATAGCGTATGTACATACATATCTCATAATTAAATTTTAATGAAGATGATATACCTTCATGGCCATCAGTTTTTCCAGATTTTATAGTCAGTTATGCTGATTTATTCACCAACAGAAAAGAACATGTCATTGCCTCTGTAACAAGTAACAAGGACATCTCCCCAGCTCCTGAAACATTATCCACCCAAAACAAAAAGGTAATGACATCAGGAACATCTATTTTCTATTTGCGATATATCTAGATGTGATTACTCACATTGTATTCGATTCTTGGAAATGCTTGTTCAGTTTGAAAATGTATCCTGTACTCCTCACAAATATCCAATCAATCTGTTAAGGTAGATATGCTAAAATACAAAATAGGTAAGTAGATTCAGGCGAGGAAAATGTAAATAATAATATAAAATTATTTATAATATCGAAGTTAATGTCTTTGAGAAAATCTGTATGTCTTTGTATTGCTACATGAGAAATTAGCATAAGAATTCAATTATTGGTTTTCTCATATCCGAGTGAGGGTAAAGAGGGAGGAGCGCGTTATATCTAACTACAAATTGATGAGGACAATTTTTCCATGCGGTTCACAATAATGTCTTCGGCCCCCTCCATTCCTCGTTTCTTATCTCAACATGTCCTTGTATTCCATAGTCTCGTCTTTAATTGAAAGAAAATCCATACCATAGCATCATCAGGCGGAATATGTTCCATGCCAAAGCAGAGTCTTATGGAGCGAGCTTTTCTGATGTTTCCCTAAGGTTCGATTGCCATACGACAGGACTTTTGGGCATAATAAGAGACTAGATCTGTCTCTTGTACATCGACAAAACAGGTGCAGCTGTACATTACACTACGGATGGCTTTTTACTGAAAACAGACTGTTTCACCACTCAAAAAGATCAACATTTTCGATAATGCTTCAATTAAAAATGTTGCTGCTCCGATGCCGACCAAATTTCAACAGCTGAAATTTGAAATTGATCCAATTAATAATAATAATAATAAATGCCCGTAGCACGGGTGTATATTTACGAGCCTAACTCTATTTACAAACAGAAAACAAATAACATCAATATATCACATAAGACAGGTTTAAAAACAATCATATCACGGTTAAAAATAAAAAATGCTGAAAAATACGTCAAAATTCATGAGAAAAAATCAAAATTTTGGTCTTTTAATTGTATGAATTGAATTAAATATTATTACTTATGCATAAGTATAAAAATATCAGGCAAGGTAGGTTCATACAAAGTGTTTTCTTTTCAAGGAGAAAAATAAAATGGAAATGTTCCATACAAGTAGCAAATAGGTTCGTGATAGAGGGCTATCCATCAAAGAAATTGTAAAAAAAAACTCACGAGAGAAATAATTCATGATATACATTACTCCTACGGGGGAAAAATATATTTCAGAATGAAAGTGAATTTTTTTATGATTAGAAATAAGAAATAGAAATTATGTACATAGAATTTGAAAAGTAAAAAAGGGACTGAATGTACGTAATTTAGCTGTAATGTTCTAAAAGGCTGTCTTTCCTGATAGCTCAGTGGTAAAGGTGTCACTCTGTAAAACCAGAGATTCCAGAGGTCGCGGGTTTGAAACCCCGCCGGGACATGACAAGTTATCCTCCCATTTCGGATTTTTACCACGTATTAATACGTCTTGGGCTTACTGCTCGAATATTGGGACTTAATAAATAAGGTGATATTATTATTGTATCCTAATGGAATAATCAAACATAAATCAATATCACTAATCAGAGCGACTTTGGTTTAAATAAATGTACCGAGCAAGGGCTCATTAACACCGTTTTATTAGAGGCATTTAAAAACAATTTATAAACATTCATGTTTGTAATGTAAGTAGGTACATCAAATAAATAAAATTAAGTACCCTACGCAGAAAGTATGTAATTTTTAATTAATATTTGTAGAAACTCATTTGAAATATTGTTTCTACATCTTGTAAGCCGACTTAAAAATAGTAAAGTAATATTTTCATTTCTTTGTAAAATAGTATTTTCATATTTATAAGATTTACCTGAGATTTATGTCAAGATTAGAGTAACGCAAAATAAATCCATTACCTACTGTTGTTAATGTTAACATTGTTCATGCAATTTTACTAATACGATTTCATTGGAGCACAACCCCACCTACTAGTGGATTCATATCCATTAGTAGGTGTAGTGCTTTCTAGTAGTGTAGATATTAGTTATTCCTACCATTTAGGTGTGTAGGTACTACTATACAGGGTGTCCGGTATACAGATGCAAATATTTTGAGGGTAGGTTCAGCCCACCGTGGACTATCATATGAGCGAAACTTGCAGTGGGGCATTTTGCTTCGTTAAAGAGTTATGGCCAAATCCCTGTTTTTCCCACAGGTCTAGAGGTCACTTGAATCGATGCACGTTTTTAAAGAAATGATAGCCAGTAAGTAATTTTTGACTTCATGTATGGATAGTCATGCATATTTCCCTTGAAATGCAGTTGGTTGCATAAAAAAATATTGAAAGACCAGAGAGATATTTATTCATAAGTTCAATACTTTTCTAAAATTTGATTTTTCCCTGTTTTCCCTTTCGTGAATTTAGAGTACTTCTAGAATTGCAATTCTGCGTATCACTAGTTAAAAAAATACCCTATTATGTTTAGTTTTATAAAAAAGAAAGCTCATTTATATTACTTTAAAGATCATGGAACGCAGTACACACAAAGCTCAAAAAACACTTCTGAATCATGATGGAAAATTCAAAAGTGGCTGAATTTTAACAGAATTGGCGCGTAATTTGAGGTATAAATACACTGCTCTGGGATGTTTAACAGAGGGAAATTGATCATTCACAGTGGTCGGTCGGTGTGAACTTTTATGTGAATGGGGTTACGGAATCACAGGGTTATCATGAGGAAAAATGAGAGAGGCTGCAACGAAAGCAGCAACCAGTGGTGTAATTATGGAAAAAGAATACACATGGAGAAAGACTCTGCGCTACCAACAAAAATTATGATTTTATTTTTAGAAGTAAAATTAAAAATATCATTTTTGTGTTTATCACAATCATGATATCAAAAACATAACAAAGAGTGCCGAAAATTAACCTTGGGTAAAACTCGAAAATCCAACCTTGAGGTTACTATTATTATTAATACTTTATTTTTATTTTATAAACAATTGGACCAAGCTTTATTTACATTTTTTTTTTTTTTTACAATGAACATGGTAACAATTTGTGAAATAAATATAAACAAAGACTGATCAAGGGTGGTGATACAGTGATACATGTTTGTAGTTTATTGATAAACTACAAACATGATACATTCTGCAACACAGGACATGAAATGAAAAGAACCCAAAAGAATATGTAGCGAACCAAGGGCGAGGTTTAAAGCTTGTGGCTTTCTCTTCCACCGAACAAATTGATCGCCTTGTTATTTTAACTATTAGATTTGATTGATATATTTAGTTGGTTAAGAGAACTAATTGTACTCAGAAAATTTTCATTTATAACTTGCAGTTGGCACAAAAATAGTCACACAGACGGCTTCAGGCATCGAGTGTTCTTCAAAATGCAATAGCGCCCAGATTCAAATTTTGAAAGATGTGTTTCTCTCCTTCTGGTACCGTTTGATAAGGCGTATCTCATTCGTTCCTTCACGCGTCTGAAAGAACTTTGTATTTATTGAAACAAAATAGCAAAGGGTATTTTTTTACCTAGTGATACGCAGAATTGCAATTGTAGAAGTACTCCAAATTCACGAAAGGGAAAACAGGGAAAAATCGAATTTTAGAAAAATATTGAACTTATGATTAAATATCTCTCTCGTCTTTCAATATTTTTTCATGCAACCAAATGCATTTCAAGGGAAATATGCATGACTATCCATACATGAAGTCAAAAATTACTTACTGGCTACCATTTCTTTAAAAACGTGCATCGATCTAAGTGACCTCTAGACCTGTGGGAAAAACAGGGATTTGGCCATAACTCTTTAACGAAGCAAAATGCCCCACTGCAAGTTTCGCTCATATGATAGTCCACGGTGGGCTGAACCTACCCTCAAAATATTTGCATCTGTATACGGGACACCCTGTATAAACAAACCATAAAAACCACTATTGTGAGAAGAAAACATGTTTTTATTTTTATAAATACTTATTAGTAAGATGGCATAACCTGAAAAATATGCCTCTAGGAACTAAAAGGCTATTGCAAAGTGTTGCTTATGTTTTATCTTATTTGTGTACTTCAGATACCTATCTATAATCACAAATGAGATCTTGTCTTGTGTAAAACACACAGGCTGTATGATGGTGATGTGAGTTTGTTTAGTGTCTAGGATAAAGATAAAAGTGTTTGTCAAATCCTCAAAGTTTAAATCAAATTACACTACCTATATGAGATTTGATTAAAGTTTTCCATTTTTGTATTATCACAAGTGACATCACTTTTAGCTACTCACAATCCCGTGTTCTTGGAATGACCAGGATATTAGAAATAGCTATTTTATTGAATAAGTAGGTATTAAAAGTAAATCTTTTTTCATGAGGAAATTGTGTTTCCACAAATTGGATCTAAACATCTAGGTACCTGGGTAATAAAAGGGATTATTATAATAGGTATTTTTCAAGATTCTTTACAAAAACACAAGAAACAATTTCTTGGAAACTTTACTTTTCTTCACTTTTTCTATCAAGTTTTCAAATTCTTTCTTTTATTATCAGTTTTAACCCAGAATGACATTGTCTTTTTGCTGGTGTACCTCAATTCTTAATGTTGTTCTTATTTTAAGTTAGAGTAGGCGACAAATAGGGGTTCCTAGTTCGATCACATTTTTGTATTTGTTTCAGTGGATTAGGGTATGTTTTAGAAGGCAACATCCTAAAGCTTCAAATGAATGTTTGCGAGGTCGATAATATGTAAGATTTGGAATTTAAAAAGGCTCGCAATGGGACCGGGTGTACATGGCCCTGAAGCATAATTATATTATTATGACAAATATTGATCTCTTGGTTGTACCATTTTTTTATACAAAAGTACTACTTTTTTGCATTTTGGCAATCATCCAGAAAGTGAATATTATTATTTTGATGGCAACGATGGCATAATTATTTTCAAATATATTGTGTTGTTCAAGTTACCAGCGTATTTTCTCCTGAAGAGACTTTTTTCAATAGAGACATTTCTTAAATTAAAAAAAGGTATTTTCTTGTGGCTTCATGCCATCTACTCTCAGAGTGTCTCTATTCATTGGAATTACTAGCTGAGCAAGTGCAGTCACAGCTCATAGATAATTAGACCGAATTCTTTACACATATATGGTTTGAAATGGTGTATATTAAGAAGGGATTTCATGTGTCCCAATCAGTTAGAACTAACCTCATCATTTATGTAATTTAACTATTCCTCTCTTGCATAACATTATTTTGAATAGATATGTAATGGTGTTAATATATTCGTAATATTTATCAACAAATACATATTTCATATTGCATTTATCTTTGAACTTCGCATCTTCATTTTTCATGTTTTCAGTATGGACTGACTGCTTGTTTCTCACAGTACAATAGCACACAAGCAACCAATAGGTACACAGAAAGTTGATATGACGCTTGATTTCATAGCAATCAGTAACGCGCGATCCATGATTTGTTCTGGTAGTTAACCATCACATTCGCTCGTCACATTACCTTCTCATAAGCAATCATATCCATTAGATTGTGCTAGCAAATACAAATAATAGTCCACATCCTAGAGTGCCAATCTAACTGCGGTCATTTATGATATGAGCATATTATTTATTCCATCATGAATGTAGAAGGTACATACATACGAGCTTCACTGTAAGAATAATAGTTCTTAGAAATATCATCACAGATTATTTCACCACACTTACAGCTCTCAATATACATACTGCCGCAAGTACCTATGCAGAATAATAATAATAATATCGCCTTATTTATATTGCCCGAATAGGACAGTTAAATTTTTTTTTTTTACCACATTATTATGTGGTAAAAATCTCAAATGGGAGGATAACTTGTCATGTCCCAGCTGGGTTTCGAACCCACGACTTCTGGAATCTCTGGATTCACAGAGTGCCGCCTTTACCACTGAGCTACCGGGACAGAATAATACATATTTGGTGTCGAAAAATAGACTATAAAGTGCAATAATGGATGGCCTAGTCCAGTGCCCTGTCCAAAATAAGTTTGAAATTATTAGTGGCCATACTGGCCATCATATTTTAGCATTTCACAAATAAATCCGCACGATTTCCATCTAAAAGTTGTCACTCTACACAGTTTCCGTTTTCTTATCAAAATGTTTCGATTTGTCGCGAAGGAACTAGTAGCTTTCTCTAGTGGTACCACCAAGTTTCTTGCAAAGCGAAATATTGGTGTGAGCGCCACTGTACCAGCCCACCATGTAGAGGCAGAAGAGGACTACATTAGACGGTAAGGTCAATCTATGTACGTTTAGGAATTATTTTCTATAATTATTTTATAATAATAATATTGCCTTATACTGCCCGATTAGGACCATTAAGTCCCATTATTCCAGCAGTAAGACCAAGACGTATTATTATGTGTTAAAAATCCCAAATGGGAGGATAACTTGTCTTGTCCCGGCTGGGTTTCGAACCCGCGACCTCTGGAATCTCGGATTCAGACAGTGCCGCCTTTACCACTGAGCTACCGGGACAGACTTTTTATATGACTATTTATACTTTTTATACAGAGCACTGACAGGCAATTTACATAGCTTGATTTGTTTTATAAAACTGAGGTTTCATGCTCTCTGGTAATGCCAATGCCAGATTGGTAGGGACTGTTTCAGGTAAGTTCTAACAGCGGTTATAAAATAGATAAAAATCTAATCTTTCGTCTTACACTCTTGCATCTTTCGCAAGCTCCATGGAAACAGTTTAAGGGCCGAATTATAAAACAGGATTAGATTTAATCTAACTGGACACTATACCTTAACTGGGGCTATACTGTGCTATGATTAGATGAAAACGTAGTCACCGTGGCAGAGTGAGTTAGCGCGCTAGGCGTTGCACGCACGGTGACCTGGCTTCGAACCCCAGGAATTTTTCTGCTCTGTACTTGGATGTTCGGGGTCCACTCATACCTCGTGGGGAAAAATGAGTATTTACTTGTATGAGTAACGACCAGTGGCGGCATTACCAGAATAAAAAGAAATGAATGTAATAGAATAATTCGAAAAATAAAGGAGGCTCTTAGTAATGCTGCGCTATTCACAAAAATTGTGAAGAGGCCTTGAGCTTCACCACAAATAAAACCAAACATACATGAGTAGATGAAAACTCCGAGGCTTGTCAGGCTTAACACATAGACGACCGGCATGTTTTAAGTGAATTCTCCCGTGGGACCGGCGATGTTTAGGCTATTCACAGGCGTAGTACATGCGTGTACCACCGGTGGTACACCCGGTCGTCTAAGTGTTAAATGAACTTTAATCTTGTTTAACAATGTGGCCCTAAATGTCATTTCTAATTTATCAACAGGTACAAAACCTATTTCGACAAGGAAGATATAGACCACTGGGAGATCCGCCAAGGGATGAACAAACTCGCCCAGGACGACGCCGTGCCAGACCCTCAGGTCATCATCGCCGCCCTCCTGGCCGCCCGCCGACTCAACGACTATGCGATGACCGTCCGCCTGTTGGAAATGGTGCAGATGAAGTGCGGGCCCAAGAAGAAAGTCATCTGGCCATACATTCTGAGAGAGATTGAGCCCACCTTGCAGGAGCTAGGCGTGGACACTCCTGAGGAGCTGGGATACGACAAGCCCGAGCTGTGGTGCGAGAGTACGGACTAGACATTTTTTTTTTTTTTTTTTTTTTTTTTTGCACATTCTAATTGGCCTTTTTTAAAAGTACGGATTAGACATTTTTTTTTCACATTCTAATTGGCTTTTTTTAATTAATTAGAACAATATTCTGCAATCTTTTATGTAAAAGAGTAACAATGCAGTAACATGGTATCTCCCTCGTCCAACATTCTTCTTGAGATCATTGAAATCATATATTTCTTAGTTGTTTTGTATTATATTTTTATATTGAAATTATATTTCTTAGATACCTATCTTTGTTAAAAACTTGAATAACACTAGAATAAATCGAAAAGGTTAACATGAATGAATTCTAAAAGAAGTTTGAAATTTTGAAAATATTTGAAGAATTTTGAGAAGAAATTTGAAAACTGCAGCCATACAGGCGCCTGGCTAAAGACTAGACATTTGCTGCTCAATAGAAGATGGTTTGTTTATTTGATACATGCATGAAGATTATTCCTGTTGTTGAGATACTGTGCCTTATGCGCAAACTACCTTGTGTTTGGCCTTTGCGATTTGTTTATATCTAATAAATATTCTATTTTAATGTGTTTTTAAACATTAATTGACTCATTTTCTTTCTTTTTTTACATATATTAAACATTTTCAGAAAATTGTCTTATTACTTCCGAGAAATTTCTAATGTTAGGAATCGGAAGTATTGTGTTCGTTTTTGTAAAAAAAAAATATTTTTTTGCTCCGATTTCAATTTTTTTCATATTTCTGGACGTTTCATAACCTACTGAGTAAATTTGGTTTTGTGTCTGTCTGTCGGTCCGTCGGTCTGTTAAACGATTCCTTGTAACGCGCAAATCTCGGAAACTACTCGACTGATTTTGATGAAAATTTGCACACATCTAGGAGACATTCTGTAGATGGTTCCATTTTAAATTCATCGAATTCATACCAGCGGTTCTAGGTGAAAGAGACCATGCGCCTGACCACTAACTTTTTACTTAAACGCTTATATCTCGTGAACGGTACACCCGATTTCGATGAAATTTTGTAAGAATATGCATATTATTGTTTTACATAAGTAATTTATATTTATTTTTAAATTAATTATAATTTGACTCTGAAATTTAAGAAAATCCGAAATTTTGGACAAAAAAGTAAAAAAATATGGACCACGACTTGCCGATACAGAATTTTTTGTTGAGTTCAGATAGTAGAAAAAATGATATTCTACCATATAAAACAAATTTGAAGAAAATCGGTTGAGCCGTTTTGGAGATACAAGTATTTTTCTATAAAATCTCAAAATTGGCACGTGTTTACAATGTGAAGCAATCACGAGGAAGTATTGTGTCCATAATTGGCAGTGTTTTTTTTTGACATTTTCATGTCTTTGCTCTGGCACATAACCAAAATTATGTGACGAAATTATGTAACGATATTATGTAACGATATTATGTAACGAAATATCGAATTGTAAAGGGAGAGAAGTCTTCTAATATCGGATATCGATATTATGGTTTCGATATTATCGATATACCTAATATCGATATTTTCGTTTCGATATTGCAACCCTAAGAGAAGAGGGAAAGTGTGTGTCATGCGCACAATACGAAATTTGGTCAGTTGGGTTTTGGACCTTGAATAGTAAAGATGAAAATGTCGAAATGGTTGCAGACTCGTATGCAAGCGTTTTTTTAAACAAAAATTTAACATTGCTTTCAACTACATGCTCATATTTTGAAAATGACGAGAAAGTTATGTGAGAAGACAGCAGTCATTATTTTTTTTTAAGTGGGGTTTAACGTCGCTTTCAACTGCCATGGTCATATCACGACGGGGGTTTTACCATCCATTCGCAGGAAACTCACAAACCTGCTACTCACATTGACCTCACCCAGCCTGAGTGGGGCCGGGAAAAGCCAGCGTCACGAGAATTAGAATTTGAATGGTCACCCATCCAAGTCTTAACCTCGCTGGATGTCGCTTAACTTCGGTGTTCTGAAGGGAACCGGTGTATTCAACATGCCATCGACGCTGGCTCAAAATTTATTTTTCTTGACCCTCTAATTCTCAAGTCTATGGATCTAATTGGCCTTTAAGATATTTATATAAATATTCATTTAGTTTCGTGAAGTTTGCACCTTTCTTTATGTACAACAAAATCAAAATTTCGAAGGCTCACACATTATTATCAAATAAAAAAATACAAATCTATCTTAGAATTCTATAAATAAAGTCTATGGCATTAAATAATACAATATTTTCTACTTATTAAAAAAAAATGTTTCCCAGATTAGCATGAGTGATAATGCCTATTAAAATCTTCTATTACATAATATAATTAATATATACTCGTACCTATAGGTACTTTGACATTCAATTATATGTAGTACCTACCTAGTGTTTTATTTTTATTATTATCTGTACTACACAGATAGAAGTCCCTTTTGTAGTAGAATTTTTTTCGGCTTTAATCAAGAAAGTACAAGATCTATTATTACACCTCTCTAATTTGATAAGTGCATCTTCCCTTTCATTTTTAACGGTAAAGGGTTTTCTGATGAATCGTGGTGATAAAATAAGATGGATTAGCCCTTGATATAATTATTTTAAAATTAAATTATTTTGAGATAACTTGTGTTCCTAGGTATAGCCTTGGAGGCATCATATTCTCAACAAAAAATTATCCAGTAAACCACTACAAACAGTACCTATAAATCTAAAAGATATTATTATTTCTTATAATATTTCATTGAAACGTTGTAAGAAATATATTAAATGCTATATATAAAAAATGAACCAGCTGTATACAAGTAAACAGTTCACCTACATAAAGTGATGCTCTAAAAGGGGTTTTCTGTGTCGATATTAGATACACCAAAAAGATCAATAAGGTAATTATTTTTTAATAGACTCTAAAGTTAGGTAGTTGATAATGTTTTTAATCTGCAATGTCCGATGATTTCTTTCTTAAATGCACAACAGGGATGGTTTCAGAAATATCAAAGGTCAAAATCATTATTAGAGAAAATGAGATTCACGCAAGTTTCAGTCAGTTTTCTCCTTCTGTAACAATATACCTATCGGTTTAAGAACTTAAACATATTATTTGCTCTAAGACTCAAAATTAAAGAGATTTTTTTTTCTTTTACTAAGGAACAAATTTTGTATGTAGCGTGTAACCAAACTTTTATTATTATTATTATTATGTGACCTTTTTTTCTTCAAGTGAAACTCCATACAAATAGCACTGCGACCTAGTAAGATCTATTCGGACCTAACCAAACTTACTATAGAATTCATAATTACCAACCAACCAACACTTTGATGTTGTTTGTGACTTTGATCCGCTTTCGTCTTATTACGAATGTGTATACTGAAGACATTATTTACCGGGGTTTACACATTATGATTTACTGGACAAATTGCTCGCAACTTCTTGTATGACTGCTATACAATGTAGATCTCTACAACCTCCGCTGTTGAAAGCGTCTATGTGTCCTTCCGAAGTTTATGAATTATGTCCTTAAGAAAATAAAAGAAAAAACATTGAACAAGGGCCTGTGCTTTAGATTTACGATAGGTCGATAATTAGATTCAATGGTAGACAGAAAAACACCAGGTCTCACTTTGAAGAAATTATATACAATTTAAGAAAATAACATACCTTTTGAAGGATAATAGTCCATTTTAAACCTAAAATAATTGCTATACCCTTCGGGCACTCGGGTTGTGTCCTCAGACTACAAACATATGTTTCTACTCTGGCCGTGGTAGGTATATGGTTTGACTTTTTTTATTATAAAAATTCAGTGATTTATGGATTTTCTGTTCTTTACAATACATGATCATACCATTACTTGGCTTTTGTTGGAGAGAGGTATTTTATTCGTTTCAGGATTATGAATAACTTTATTTCTGTCAACAGTATATCTCGCTAGTTATTTTAATTTGATTAAAGTATCAGATTTAGAGCATCTACATATCAAGACCTTTCATTTAATAAGGCACTTTGATGTAATATCATAAGACAGTGTCATCGCTTATTTTTCCCAATTTATTTTCGGAGACTTAAATTTTCTTTTGACATTTTTTTAAAGTGAAAGTTCTTACTATATTTGTACTTATATGTATGTATTTTGTGTTTATTTATCGACAGAATATAACTAGAAAATGTTGTACAAGGAATGTCCATCATAATGTATTTGATAAAATATTTCTCCTGTGTCCGCAGGGCTACTTTTTTCATTTCAATAATTTTTGGACTGGGGAGAAAATTCTGAAAATATTTTCTCATTGACCTTTCTTATTTCATTTCTCGTTCGATCTTCTGGAAAAATTGGAGGGTGTGTTCACATTTTTATCTTCCTTCAAAAAAGCGTGGATGATGGTTTCATATTATTATTATTATAAACTGGTTGGAGTCATACAAGAGAAGGTCCAATTTTCACACTGACCTCTATTTATTATTATTCAACCATTTCGATCAATCTTTATTTACGATTTTTTATGTACAGGTGCAGTCAAAAGGTATGTATAATTAATGAAAGATAAACAAAGTTTGATCAAGGGTGGTGATAATGCCTTTGGCATTCTCTTCTTTTTTAGATCTATTGTGACCAGTTTTACTCATTAGTTTAATTATTTATTTTGAGTATATATTTTTACATGTTCCATGTAGGTACTCTTTTTGTCCCACTGGTAAAATGTCTTTGACCAAGTAATGCTTTTAATTCGGGAATAAAGTTTTGTACTTCAAATTTCATTATAAATACCTAGCTTCTTAAGATTTGAGATGGATGCTTGACTCAGGGTGCCAGTGACTATTAGAGGGCGTTTGCTAGTGATATTATTGTTTTTTTGTTAATTTTAAATAAACGAACACCAAAAAGTGGTGTCCATATTCATCCTACACTACAAGAGAAACCCGTCAGAATCGAACCCTCAAACTAGAAGTTCAAGGGACAAGCTAATACGTCAATTTTGCACTTTTTGACACTTCTTTGGACTTAGGTATCTTTCTGGCGCTGACGGCAGGTACTTTAGCATGATTTATTGGTAGGTACCTAGTATACATTTATATTATGTACGTACTATGGATTTCAAGAGTTAAGCATGTATTATGTACATATATTTTTACTGAATATTCCATCTTGAAGAATATGATAATTCTATGTAGGAGCTAAATATCTATATTTCTATCCTATTACATAAGTAGATATAAATTAATATACAAATTGATAGTATACTTATACCTACATACAGGTATGTATGTAGGCACATAGGTAGAAATATGTATGCATGTGCATGTATTATGTATAATATTGTTAACTATAATATGACTGCATACGGTATAGGTATGCTACATATTTTAGATAGTTTCATGAATAGGTATTATGTATTTCTGATAATTTCATAGGATGTGAGTAAAAAAGTACCTGCAAGCATATAATATCATGCAGATTGCAGACGTACATCTTATGCATTTATTATTTCATAATCACAACTCATCAAGGAGCTGTAGTGGCGAACATAGGATCACACCAGGATTCATATCTAAAGATGCTCACCCGCCTATGTCTAACCTCGCTAGACGTTGTCCCGAAGTAATGTGTTAAACAGTTCCGGGACAGAGCTTAAAGGAGTTTAAAAAAAACCTCGCTAGACGTTGTCCCGAAGTACTGAGTTAAACAGTTCCGGGACAGAGCTTAAAGGAGTAACAAAAACCTCGCTAGACGTTGCTTAACTTCAGCTGTGTTATGAGAATTGCTATTTTTATAACTTTTTGTGGATACTGGCTCAGATAATGTAGTGATGCATTTGATTTTCAACACCTAGTCAACACTATATACTGTGTAGCGGACCTATAGTAAACACTGTATACTGTGTAGCGGACCTAGTCAACACTGTATACTGTGTAGCGGACCTAGTCAACACTGTATACTGTGTAGCGGACCTAGTCAACACTGTATACTGTGTAGCGGACCTAGTCAACACTGTATACTGTGTAGCGGACCTAGTCAACACTGTATACTCTGTAGCGGACCTAGTCAACACTGTATACTGTGTAGCGGACCTATAGTCAACACTGTATACTGTGTAGCGGACCTAGTCAACACTGTATACTGTGTAGCGGACCTAGTCAACACTGTATACTGTGTAGCGGACCTAGTGAACACTGTATACTGTGTAGCGGACCTATAGTCAACACTGTATACTGTGTAGCGGACCTATAGTCAACACTGTATACTGTGTAGCGGACCTAGTCAACACTGTATACTGTGTAGCGGACCTAGTCAACACTGTATACTGTGTAGCGGACCTATAGTCAACACTGTATACTGTGTAGCGGACCTATAGTCAACACTGTATACTGTGTAGCGGACCTAGTCAACACTGTATACTGTGTAGCGGACCTATAGTCAACATTGTATACTGTGTAGCGGACCTATAGTCAACACTGTATACTGTGTAGCGGACCTAGTCAACACTGTATACTGTGTAGCGGACCTAGTCAACACTGTATACTGTGTAGCGGACCTATAGTCAACACTGTATACTGTGTAGCGGACCTATAGTCAACACTGTATACTGTGTAGCGGACCTAGTCAACACTGTATATTGTGTAGCGGACCTAGTCAACACTGTATACTCTGTAGCGGACCTAGTCAACACTGTATACTGTGTAGCGGACCTATAGTCAACACTGTATACTGTGTAGCGGACCTAGTCAACACTGTATACTGTGTAGCGGACCTAGTCAACACTGTATACTGTGTAGCGGACCTAGTCAACACTGTATACTGTGTAGCGGACCTAGTCAACACTGTATACTGTGTAGCGGACCTATAGTCAACACTGTATACTGTGTAGCGGACCTAGTCAACACTGTATACTGTGTAGCGGACCTAGTCAACACTGTATACTGTGTAGCGGACCTAGTCAACACTGTATACAAATTTCTGCATTAGCTCAAGTTCCTGCAGAACCTGGAATGGCGAATAATAATTTCAGTTCAGAGACTCAACACTACAACCAGTTCTTGATTCCGCTTCGATATTCTTATTATTTATCATAATTATTCATAAATAACCTTGAGAAAAAGTTCATTGATACTTTTCTTCTATTCCGCTGGTGAAGAGAATAATTTCTGCTGATTATCCAGACTTTATACTCGTGTTATCCACGAGATGAGAGTCTCGAAGTCAATTTAGTTCATAGGTGAACTAAAATTTAAAATGCAAGGCAACTATTTAGAAAGAAAGACTGTAATCTGAAGATTGAAAATTTTCACTACAATAATTCAAAAATGTCCTCATTTCGTCCAGATTACATTCTTGTATATTCATGAAATATTCATTCCTACATACACACATAATAATTATAGGTAGCTTAGGTTTTTGATATTGTTTTGTGTTATTCGGTAGGGCCTCGAACCACCGACCTTCAGGTTATGAAACCGCTGTCTTATCGATTGAACTTCATATCTGACACACTCATACATGAACAATTATATTCAAATATAACAAGGTTATTGTTAGTAGCTTCTGGGAATTAAAATAACTACCCTTTCAACTATGTAGGTACAATGAACTCGTATACATAGGTAGGTCCTTCAATCACTTCTCGCGATGGGTTCTTGTTCTTGCCCCTTATAAGCTGTACCCTAATAAGCTCACATCAGATTTATCCATCCTGAGTGGGGCATTCCTGGAATCTATGCAAAGAATGTCGAATCATGCTCGAGGCTGCTGGTATATATATTTTTTTTTTTAATTGGGTTTAACGTCACTTTTAACTGCATGACGTCATATCACGACGGATTGTTACTCTCCATTCGCAAGAAACTCACAAACCTGCTACCCGCATTAATCTCACCCAGCCTGGGTTAGGTCGAAATGCCAGCATCACGAAGTCTCCACCTCGCTGAGCGTTGCTTAACTTCGGTGATCTTACGAGAACCGGTGCTGAATGCACGCGCCATCGACGCTGGCAAGTTAGCATGATTTTTTTTTTTAAGTGGGGTTTAACGTCGCTTTCAACTGCCATGGTCATATCACGACGGGGGTTTTACCCTCCATTCGCAGGAAACTCACAAACCTGCTACTCACATTGACCTCACCCAGCCTGAGTGGGGCCGGGAAAAGCCAGCGTCACGAGAATTAGAATTTGAATGGTCACCCATCCAAGTCGTAACCTCGCTGGATGTCGCTTAACTTCGGTGTTCTGAA